>NW_019776172.1:0-32813 GCF_001039355.2 Lingula anatina | reverse complement strand
AAAAAAAAGAAATCGCCAACGTTTTTTCCTTGTTTTTTTGGCCCAAAGATGTCCCAAGATAGAAACCATAACATGTGGATTTATTTATAGAATTTAAACTTACAAAGGAGACACGTTGACCTCAAGCACCCACGGTTTGAGGTTAGCGTCCAAAAGAACGTCGAAGCCAAAGAGTTCATGAACGCTGTATCTGCTCTTTAGGTAGGACTTGGCTGCCTTGCGCATGTCAGCCTCTCCGCTACGATATGTGATCAAACCATATCAATCATATATAGATATGTGATATCAAGACTATACGTGCATGTATAAGATAACTTAGCGAACCACTATGATAACCAAATACATAAACAAGCCACAGATTCAGGCTATACACAGAAAGTTAACCTGCTGCAAAAATCATATCAGTTTGCAAAATGTCAGAAGATTAAACTTACTGTCAGCAGGTCATGCATGGCTGTGCAACAGTTTAAAACGTGCCAAAGTGTTTCCGTCAAACCAATATATCAATTTTTTTTAGATTATTGAAATATCTTTCCAACCCCTCGGACTGCATCAAGCATACAGTATATATTCCTTCTTTGAGTACCCGTTTTGAAAGCAACGGTCAATGTTTTAGGCTAGATGTTTACCTTATGGTAGTCTTGATAATTATATCTTTTATGTCCTCCCAAACCGGTTTTCGATCTATTTCGTGGTGCCGTTTTAAATATGCCCAAAACGAAGAATGCGACCTGCAATGGAATTCATGGAGACCCAGCTTTGTCATATAATGTCATGGTGTGGCACGCCATGCTATGTCATGCTATGTCATGTTGTATCGTGCCATATTATATCGTACTTTGCTATGTCATGCTATGTCACGTTATGCTATGTCATGCCCTGTTATGTTATGTTATGTTACGATTGTCATGATACGTTATATCATGTTATGTCATTTTAGAATATGTTATCTTATTCTATGTTACGTTATGCTATGGCATGCTTTATCATGTTTTAACCGTAAATGGTATACCATGTTATGTGCTTTTATGTGATGTGATGTTTTATCATTTCATGTGATGTAAGATGTTTTTATGATAGACATCCTTCGACCATAAAGGACCCCCTTAATTATGTACATTTTAAACATGTATTGAGAACATGTATTGCAACATTGCCGTTTATTTAAACGTTGTCACAAAGCTACTTATAATGGAGGCATTGTCATTTCATTTGAGTTATTCTTACCAAGTGTGTCCTTCTTGCATATCGTGATCGATACGGAAACCGTTCTTCTTACTATTGACAGCAAAGTTTGTTAAATGTGCGAATTTATTATAGACGTTTTTCATGGAAAACCTGAAATCGAAAAAGTTTAACGTGATTGTGGAGATACCCTATACCAAAACTCCAGTGTAAATTGAGGAAGATTATTACCAGAAAAGCAACCGCTTTCAGCCACCAAGAGTTTGATGAAATGTTATAGATTCGGTAAAATGCTGATTATCGATGTTTGTTTTCGTCGAACTTAGAAAACCGGGTAAACACATGATACATGATCGAAACACATGGTGGGTTTATTAATTTTCATTTATTAACCAATGTGTGTGTGTGTGTGTGTGTGTGTCCAGTGTGTGTGTGTGTGTTTGCTTCCATTTGTTTCTTGGACTTTATGTTGTAAAATATGGTGTGCGAAAATGGCTCTCCTTTTGTTGACAATCTCTTTTAGCTGCAGTTTTGACTACTAAAAAATTAAATTATACAAAATACATGTATACTCACTTTTCGGAGGCAAATCTAACTAGACCTTCTGGGTATAGGTATATCCGTAATGGGTCCACCGAAGTCACTTCCACGTAAATCCGCAAATCGAACTTGTACCCTTTGATGAGGAAAGGGTTCGGGACATACCTTGTGTAATTTCGAAAAAGTGCAATGCAACAAATCATGTTAATAGATTCTTTATATAGATACACGAGCGTATCTGGGAACCGGGAATTACACTCGAGCAACAGCGATAACATAGAATTAAAAACGGATTACAGTGTACATTTTGATGCTTTGATTTGGTCTGGAATGATAGTGAAAATAAGAATAATAAAACATTATTTCTTCAGATAGTCATTTGTCATAAAAAGAGAAATCAATAGTTTTAGTGCTTATAGCAAATTACTTGCCTTTGTACGACAGCATTTCGGAACCTGCTGGCGTCTTGCCACTTTCGTGTCATATATATTCCAACTGCTTTACTGTAACAGTACTTTAAGCAAGGAGTGAAATGTACGTTACGATACATGATGGCAGTGCAGCATGTTTCATTCAATTAAGCAATGAATCAATCAATATTTATTATCGATTCAAGTGCCTATTTTACAAAGTCCATTGCAGAAAAATTTCATCGTGGAACAATTGCATGTGCTAACTTATAATCCATTTATAGGAAAGATATGCTGTAATGATAATTTAGAAATCTACAGATAATGTGTTAAAAGATAAAAGAAAGAAACATTACACAAAGATTAAGGCTCAAATGATACCAACTTTAATGGCATACTTAGCAGGCAGTCTCTCGGTGGTCAGTAGATTTTAAAAAAGTCGATAGAGATAATTTAAACAAGTATTTATAGTGCACTGGTTTAATCAGTATAATTGGATCAAATAACAGGCGCCGATTTCAACATTTACCGGTTTGACAATCCAGACATGGTCTTCAGTGCTGCTGGGTAAAAACTGTCGAAGCTGGTTGACGTCAGTTGGAAGAAGAAAAGTAGTTGGATAAAAGCCGTATTCCTTTTTTCCGTGAATCAGCGCCATGTTTTGCAAATTCCGCGTCAGTCTGTCTTTGCATCCAATTGCCCAGCTGTCCGGAATGAATGTGAACTGAAAGAAAACTTCCACTAATTGTAAAACATCCAATTCATTCACTTTATTCATTCTACAAAGAGTTAAATCGACAAAATGTATATCATGAAAATGAAATAAATTAATGGCTGTAGGCCTATTTGATCGGCTTTTACTGTCAACTTAGCCTGTCGATATTCAAGGATGATAAGGGGTTGGTGCCAATCGAACTAAACTCAATTCTTCTTTTTTTTTCTGAAATCATATGGGCTTTTTTTCAGAGATATTTTGATGGTCCATTTCAATTGCAACAGGAAGATTGTTTCCCCTAAATATCATTCATTTACCTTCTGCTGTGGTGAGATGTTGAGATAAGATTCCATTTCCCTAGGTTTGAATGCTTTATGAAAATACAACGTCCATTTTTGAACATCTGGAACCATAAAACATACTTTATATACTACAAAACACTTTCCTTACTTAACAATTGCAGACAGATACAGAAACAGAATGCACGTTTCGATTTGATTTTTTTTTTTTTTTCACAGTAAGATGCACTGCTAAGGTAATACGGAACATTTGTTTTCTTGAAATTGCTCAGATTGGAAAAGATGAGAATTTTCAATTTTGGTATGTTACCTGGATGCTAATTTCATAAAATTGACCCACCTTTTGTAGGTGCGAAACCAACTTTAAAAGCCAGCTCTAAAGCAATATCGCTCCCTTTGTGATAAATAGTCAATAGGCTTCTTATCCGAGGACTCAACATACCAACTGAAGGCAAGGAATGTGAAAGATAAAAAGAATATATAGAACGAAGATCAGTTTGGTTCTTCTGTAATTCCACTGTAGGTTTTTGTATATATTATATTGTATGTTCTACAATATTACATTGATATTTCAGTGACTGTGCACCTGTGAATGTGTATGTATTGTATTTTAATACTTAAAAGTTACACAACTGTACTGATCATTTTGTATTTGTAACATAATGTGCTTTTTTAGTCTGTGATACATTGCTTGTTCTTGTATGTTTGTATATATTGTAATGTGTTGTATTGTGTTTGTATATGATTAATAAAATGCGCGGATCAAATATGACCGACCCACTTGAATGCTTGTTGCAATAATCCCCCTGGTTAATCTAATTTTAGTGGTTCCCCATATTTGATCCTCGGACTAGTAATTCCACTGTTGTGAATGTGCTCAAACTCTTTTCAATGGGAATTTTACGTATGTCAGTAAACAACCTCGACCAGCTCACCATCTATATCCGGCAGCACGAAGTTGATGGTCGGTGGCACGTTTGAGAACAGGCTGGGAGTCAGGGCTGGATGCACGTGGTGTTTTTCTTTATCTTGAGACACCCCAGGCTGAACTCGAACCGTGGTCCTGGGACAACTCTCTGATGGTGTTTCCCGGGTTCCTGTGCCGCCTGGAGTAGTTCCAGTGATTGCTTGTTTCTCACAAACATCATTATCCGGCCCATTTAGTTGGTGGCAATTGTATGCTATGCTCAAATTATAAATTTAATGGTTAGTCTTAACAACATGAAGGTGCAGCTTTAAGCCCTTAAGTGGGGGGGGGGGAGGTGGGCGTCCGCTCTGGGTCGCTTCTATTGCTTTAGGCACTATGTCACTTCCCAAGACGATAAAAAAACTCTCCCTTTTTTCGAAAAATAACTCTCTTTTCAAGACTGCAGAGTGCACTGTCTTAACTTTTCTAAATAAAGTGGGGAGGTAATACCCTGTATCACAATTGTCATTTTTAAGCATAAGATCTTTTTCCCAAAACAATATTTTGTATTTTCGATATGGAAAACAAAATGTCTTAATATTGGCAGCGAAGAGACATCATGTTATCATCATCAATCATAATTTATATTACTGAAAATAAAGCGAGGTTTAATATACTCACCTAACTCGATCTTATCTGCCGAAATCTGACGAAGAAATCCTATCGTACAAACAAGCAGAATCGTCCTGAAGGCCATCTTAAACTGATAAAGCAGCGTCTTGGCGTAGTAGTCTTTTTTAATACTCTGCAACTGGGTGGATGTATGTTCATGGAAAAATATGCAGTGATTTAGAAGAATACCAGCAGTATTCAAATTGACCATAGACGTTTATACAGAATTCATCATATGCAGAACCATATGCTTCTGTATATCATGCAATAATGTATTCAGGTTTTAAGGCATTATTCATATCTTGTCATTTCAGGTGAGAGACAGGTTAGGAGGAATAGACGGGGCTATCCCATTTGTCCTTCTTTTAATGCAAACATTCTGTTATCAAGTTTCTTTCAATAATGCAAACTGTTGGTAGCTATAAGTTTGGGAACCCAGTTCAAACATGCTGAAGCATAGACTGGGTTCCCATTCCTAGATCGATCTACAGCATCGCTCCATCTTCTAGCGGTTTCTCGCTAAATTGTTTTCAGCTTAAGCCGCTTAGATGTCTGGCACGCCTACTGAAGCTGGTAATCGATAATTAATTACCCCCTAGCAGCTTCAGTAGGCGTGACAGTCATCTAAGCCGCTTTAGTTGAAAGCAATTTAACGAGAATCTCCTCGGTGATAGATCGATCCACAGTTAGTACGATGGGGTCTGGGAATGGTCCTAAAATTTACGCTAACTGTAATAACTGCAACGATGACATTGCTCCTGGGAACAAAATAACAATGTAATCACAAAATAAAAATCTGAAGTTTTACCCCCACTGTGTGAAGTATTGTATAATGATGTGACCTCCAAGTAACTGGTGTTAGCCTTGATGTAGAAACCATAAAGTTATGGAATTAGAATTGTATTGTTGCATTGGCGTTAATAAAAGTAAGCGGCTGCTACACTGCTACATCTAAGGCACACCGCGGGCTGAGAAACTGCTGCACTGCCATCATGTATCGTAACGTACATTTCACTCCTTGCTTAAAAAGTAAAAAAAAATAACGCATATACAACTGTAAAATATCAGGATGTAGAAACTGTCACATTGCCATACTTCAAATGAGCTGCCCCCGTTTTAACTCAAGCTCCCTCATCGCGTGGTCCCATGGTTCTTATGTTGCTAGAACGATGCTGTAGTACCCTTTACCAAGGCGACAGATTGATTTTCACAAGATATTCACAGGTATATCTTTAGATAAATAGAAAGTCATTCTGGCTTTTTGAAATTTTGCCTGCAATATCTGCAACCCTGGTAGAGGGTAATGCAGTAGTACAGTTGACTCGTTTTGCACTTTTGGAATGCTTAAAAATTGAAGTACGCACCTCATTAAATAGTAGGCCGTGCTTTAATAGATGACGAAAAAAAGACTCATGTATGTTCGTGTTGGTGTGTGTAGGCCCATAGTACAGTGTAGTAGTCTGGAGTCATTGTGTTCCATTGTGGCAGTATAGTCCTGTGCCTCCTAGTACAGTGTAGTAGTCTGGAGTCATTGTGATCCATTGTGGCAGTATAGTCCTGTGTCTCCTAGTACAGTGTAGTAGTCTGGAGTCATTGTGTTCCATTTTGGCAGTATAGTCATTTGTCTCCTACTACAGTGTGGTAGTCTGGAGTCATTGTGTTCCATTGTGGCAGTATAGTCCTGTGCCTCCTAGTACAGTGTAGTAGTCTGGAGTCATTGTGTTCCATTGTGGCAGTATAGTCCTGTGCCTCCTAGTACAGTGTAGTAGTCTGGAGTCATTGTGTTCCATTGTGGCAGTATAGTCCTGTGCCTCCTAGTACAGTGTAGTAGTCTGGAGTCATTGTGTTCCATTGTGGCAGTATAGTCCTGTGCCTCCTAGTACAGTGTAGTAGTCTGGAGTCATTGTGTTCCATTGTGGCAGTATAGTCCTGTGCCTCCTAGTACAGTGTAGTAGTCTGGAGTCATTGTGTTCCATTGTGGCAGTATAGTCCTGTGCCTCCTAGTACAGTGTAGTAGTCTGGAGTCATTGTGTTCCATTGTGGCAGTATAGTCCTGTGCCTCCTAGTACAGTGTAGTAGTCTGGAGTCATTGTGTTCCATTGTGGCAGTATAGTCCTGTGCCTCCTAGTACAGTGTAGTAGTCTGGAGTCATTGTGTTCCATTGTGGCAGTATAGTCCTGTGCCTCCTAGTACAGTGTAGTAGTCTGGAGTCATTGTGTTCCATTGTGGCAGTATAGTCCTGTGCCTCCTAGTACAGTGTAGTAGTCTGGAGTCATTGTGTTCCATTGTGGCAGTATAGTCCTGTGTCTCCTAGTACAGTGTAGTAGTCTAGAGTCATTGTGTTCCATTGTGGCAGTATAGCCCTGTGTACCATACAAGTACTACTACTTCTATGAGTGTACATGCATGTTTTGTGCAGTTTTATGTTAGTATGTTTAGTATACAGTTTACGATTATGTCTTTATGTATGGATACTTTTATGAATAATGATATGTTGTTTAATTATATATCATTGGTCGTATATTTGCAAAGGGGTATGTGGGATATAACATACTGTCACCCAGGGCGATGTTATTTGACGTACACACCGACAGCAAGTACTCGCATTTCACCGAGCTCCCCCCCCCCCCTTAAGCCGACTACTTTAAGGCGTACCGGTATATCAGCAGGGTCAAATAACATCTCTCGCTATGTATAAGTAATTTACAGTGTCTCACACGGTGGGCACAACATTCACAATAGGCATAAATCCCAATAAAACAACTTTAACAAAGTTTAATTTTGCAATAAAAGTGACTTGTTTTTATTCCCAAGAACACTGTCAAAGTAGCATTTATGGCAGTTAGTTGAAATCATGCTTCAACATGTTTGAACTGGCGGCACAGCGACTCCAGAATGTCCCTCCCTGCCTCTTGGTTGTCATTCAAACTGCTGATCCACTGGTGAAGAAGTAGGTTGTAGTACCTAGAAGACATCATTTTACGACATTAACGAGAGTCGAATAAATAAATAAATAAATAAATAAATAAATAAATAAATAAATATAAAAAACAGTCTTTTTCTGAAAAAGAGGCCCTTTTACCAACAACCTACGTGTAACTAGATAAATGCTTAATCCGGGAAAAGGGGCGGTTCATTCGACCCTCCCCCCCCCCCCCCAACAACCCTGGCTACGGCTCTGGTATTCCTACAATGATATTTCATTGAATACTTGTGTCTCTCCACTTTTTACGGAATTAATGCATCACTTTTAGTATTATTTTGATGTAAGATTATATATAAAGTAAATCCGTTTGAGGAAATCATTTTAATAAAAAATACATATCATTGACGCCGAAGACTAATCTATTTGAAAAATTCTGATTTAAAAGGTCGAAGAGTAAAACTTTCTTGACCTTGGTTGTTCAAAGAATCGTAGGTATGTCCCAGTATCTGGACCAGGAAATATTCTTTCAAACTGTCCCTTTCTGTTGTCTTCGTCTATTGTTTCTATCAGCATCCGCACGTCATCTGCCGTCAGGTTGTCTAATATGGTTTGTTGTTGGGTCTTGTCAATATAAAGAAAAAGTGTTTGCTTCTTTAGTTTATAGGGTAAAGATGAGTGTGTAGTTTTTACCCAAAGTGCTGATCAACGAGGCTTATTGATATGAAAGAGATCCACTTTCAGAGTACTGTGAGAAAATTTGGGAAGGTGGACAAGATTAACCATATTAGGAGTTCAAAAGCTTAAAAGGATGTCAATTATGACCATTATAATAACAGTAAAAATAGCGGTATAAATGCTAATATCGAATTAAAATCTTCTCCCCCTCCCCAACCCCAACTCTTCCCCAACTCTACCCACCTCACTAAGACTTTGCGTGTAGTATTCATGCTTCTCATGCGTCTCCGCGGACAGCGTCTGCACCCACAGCCTATGGTCCATAGTAAGGTGTTTAGGAACGCTTGACTTTCTGAAATATAACCACTTACATGTGCTTCAAATATGCGTTTGTGCGAATATCGACGGGTAAAGTGCAATTGTTTCTTGTAGATGTAACATGAATAGGCAAAGGAAACGATTGGCTGTTAGAGGGTAGAACTTTACAAATTAAACATGACTGTTTAGATTATAAATCGGGTGTTTACAAAGATTTATGTACGAGCTAGAGCGACAAGTCTACCTTTCCGGTCCCAACTGCGATCGAAACTCCGTGCTCCCAACAAAGGGAATCTGTATACCAGCAAGGTTCAGCACATCCTTTAACAACGGTACGTGTACCTTGGTGAAGTTACGGTCCATACTGAAAGTTGATATGAATGCAATTGACTGCCGTCTGAGGCCTATCAGAGAATGAACAATGTCATCATCAAGCACTGGAATTGTTTTAATGGCCATTTCATAATACTAGGCGCTAATGAATTGATCAATAAAAACATTAACCTTCCAGAGGCGCCCCCTTAAATTGAAAAGCCAGGCACTTCGCTAATAGTAGAAAAAAGATCGCAGTCAGCATCTGGTTAATGAAAGCATAGCATTGCATCATCACACTTATATTACACATGATTAATCAAATGTAATAACTGAAGAACGTGCTCAAAATATGGTAAATATTATGATCAATAGTCATAGCTGTAAGATATTCTATGATGATGCTTATTCTGTAAAAAAAAAAAGAGAAAGAAAAGAGATATTAATGAAACAGAAATCGCCAACGTTTTTCTTTCCTTGTTTTTTTGGCCCAAAGATGGCCCAAGATAGAAACCATAACATGTGGATTTATTTATAGAATTCTCACTTACAAAGGAGACACGTTGACCTCAAGCACCCACGGTTTGAGGTTAGCGTCCAAAAGAACGTCGAAGCCAAAGAGTTCATGGACGCTGTATCTGCTCTTTAGGTAGGACTTGGCTGCCTTGCGCATGTCAGCCTCTCCGCTACGATATGTGATTAAACCATAATCATATATAGATATCTGATATCAAGACTATACGTACTTGTATGAGATAATTGAGCGAACCGCTATGATAGGCAAGCTACTGTTTCAGGCTATACACAGAATGTTAACCTGCTTCGAAAATCAATTTACAAAATGTCAGAAGATTCAACTTATGGTCAGCAGGCTATGCACGGCTGCGCAACGGTTAAGAAACGTGCCAAAGTGTTTCTGTCAAACCAATATATCAATTTTTTAAATTATCGAAATACCTTTCCAACCCCTCGGACTGCATCAAGCATACAGTATATATTCCTTCTTTGAAGACCCGTATTGAAAGAAACGGTCACAGTTTAAGGCCAGATGTTTACCTTATGATAGTCTTGATAATTATTTCTTTTACATCCTCCCAAACCGGCTTTCGATCTATTCCGTGGTGCCATTTTAAATATGCCCAAAACGTAGAATACGACCTGCAATGGAATTCATGGAGACCCAGCTTTGTCATATAGTGTCATGTTATATCGTACTTTGCTATGTCATGCTATGACATGTTATGCTATGTCATGTTATGCTATGCCATGTTATGCTATATTATGTTACGCCTGTCATGATACGTTATATCATGTTATATCATTTTAGGATATGTTATCTTATTCTATGTTACGTCATGCTATGGCATGCTTTATCATGTTAAGGTATACCATGTTATGTGCTTTTATTTGATGTAAGATGTTTTATCATTTCATATGATGTAAGATGTTTTTATGATAGACATCCTTCAACCATAAAGGGACCCCTTAATTATGTACATTTTAAACATGTATTGAGAACAAGTTCATTAAAAGTTCATTAAAACCGATGAAACATTACTGTTTATTTTTAAAAAACGTTGTCACAAAGCTACATATAATTTAGGAATTGTCATTTCATTTGAGTTATTCTTACCAAGTGTGTCCTTCTTGCATCTCATGATCGATACGGAAACCGTTCTTCTTACTATTGACAGCAAAGTTTGTTAAATGTGCGAATTTATTATTGACGTTCTTCATGGAAAACCTGAAATCGAAAAAGTTAAACGTGATTGTGGAGATAACCTTTGCCAAAACTCCAGTGTAAATTAAGGAAGATTACTGCCAGAAAAGCAACCGCTTTCAGCCACCAAGAGTTTGATGAAATGTTATAGATTCGGTAAAATGCTGATTATCGATGTTTGTTTACATCGAACTTAGAAAACCGGGTAAACACATGATCGACACCCTGGTGGGTTAATTAATTTTCATTTATTAACAAATGTGTGTGTGTGTGTGTGTGTGTGTGTGTGTGAGTGTGTGTGTTTGCTGCCATTTGTTTCTTGGACTTAATGTTGTAAAATATGGTGTGCGAAAATGGCTCTCCTTTTGTTGACAATCTCTTTTAGCTGCAGTTTCGACTACTAAAGAATTAAATTATACAAAATATACTCACTTCTCGGAGGCAAATCTAACTAGACCTTCTGGGTATAGGTATATCCGTAATGGGTCCACCGAAGTCACTTCCACGTAAATCCGCAAATCGAACTTGTACCCTTTGATGAGGAAAGGGTTCGGGACATACCTTGTGAAATTTCGAAAAAGCGCAAAGCAACAAATCATGTTAATAGATTCTTTATACAGATACACGAGCGTATCTGGGAACCGGAAAAACACTCGAGCAACAGCGATAACATAGAATTAAAAACGGGTTACAGTGTACATTTTGATGCTTTTAATTGGTCTGGAATGATAGTGAGAATAAGAATAATAAAACATTATTTCTTCAGATAGTCATTTGTCATAAAAAGAGAAATCAATGCAGTTCGACAACACCCAGCCACCATTGTCTCAATAGTTTTAATGCTTATAGCACACTACTTGCCTTTGTACGACAGCATTTCGGTACTTGTTGGCGTCTTGCCACTTTCGTGTCATATATATTCCCGCTGCTTTACTGTAACAGTACTTTAAGCAAGGAGTGAAATGTATGTTACAATACATGATGGCAGTGCAGCATGTTTCATTCAATTAAGCAATGAATCAATCAGTATTTATCGATTTAATGGCCTATTTTACAAAGCCCATTGCAGAAAAATTTCATCGTGGAACAATTGCATGTGCTAACTTATAATCCATTTATAGGAAAGATATGCTGTAATGATAATTTAGAAATCTACAGAAAATGTGTTAAAAGATAAAAGAAAGAAACATTTCACAAAGTTTAAGGCTCAAATGATACCAACTTCAATGACATACTTAGCAGGCAGCCTTTCGGTGGTCAGCAGATTTTTAAAATGTCGATAGAGATAATTTAAACTGGTGCACTGGTTTAATCAGTATAATTGGATCAAATAACAGGCGCTGATTTCAACATTTACCGGTTTGACAATCCAGACATGGTCTTCAGTGCTGCTGTGTGAAAACTGTCGAAGCCCGTTGACATCAGTGGGAAGAACGAAGGTAGTTGGATAAAAGTCGTATTCCTTTTTCCTGTGAATCAGCGCCATCTTTTGCAAATTCCGCGTCAGTCTGTCTTTGCATCCAATTGTCCAGCTGTCCGGAATGAATTTGAACTGAAAGAAAAACTTCCACTAATTGTAAAACATCCAATTCATTGACTTTATTCATTCTACAAAGAGTTAAATTGACAAAATGTATATCGTGAAAATGAAATAAATTAATTGCTGTATTTGATCGCCTTTTACTGTCAACTTAGCCTGTCGATATTCAAGGATGGTTAGGGGTTGATGCCAATCGAACTAGACTCAATTCCCCTTTTTTTCTGAAATCATATGGGCTTTTTTTTTCAGAGACATTTTGATGGTCCATTTCCATTTCCATTGTATCCCCTAAACATCCTTAATTTACCTTCTGCTGCGGTGATATGTTCAGAAAAGATTCCACTTCCCTGGGTTTAAATGGTTCATGAAAATACATCGTCCAGTTCTGAGTATCTGGGACCATAAAACATACTTTATATATTACAAAAGACTTTCTTTACTTAACAATTACAGACAGATACGGAAACCGAATGCATGTTTCGATTCATTTTTTTTTTCATAGTAAGACCCCATTCCCAGAGATTAGATCGATCCAACTAGATCGGCCTAACTCCCTGGGGGGTCACGCTAAATAGCTGTCAGCCGAGCGGGCACAAAAGTTAATTACCCCCTTACAGCTTGTAGTAGGCGGGACGGACATTTAAGCCAGATTATCTAACAGTAATCTAGTGAGACTCCCAACAGGGACAGATCAATCTAAAATCTATGGGATTGGGCCCTAAGATGCACTGCTAAAGTAATGCAGAGCATTTTTTTTCTTGAAATTTCTCAGATTGGAAAAGATGAGAATTTTCAATTTTGTTATGTAACCTGGATGCTAATTTCATAAACTTAACTCACCTTTTGTAGGCGCGAAACCAACTTTAAATGCCAACTCTAAAGCAATATCGTTCCCCTTGTGATAAACAGTCAATAGGTTTCTTATCCGAGGACTCAACATATCAACTGAAGGCAAGGAATGTGAAAGATAAAAAGAACATATAGATCGAAGTTCAGTTTGTAATGCACTGTTGGTTTTGTATATATTGTATTGTACGTATTACAATATTATATTAATATTTCAGTGACTGTGCACCTGTGAATGTGTATGTATTGTATTAAGTTACACAACTGTACTGATGAAGTGTATCTTTTTGTATTTGTAACATAATGTGCTTTCTGTTTCTGTGATGCATTGCATGTTTTTGTTTGTTTATATATATATTGTAATGTGTTGTATTGTGTTTGTATATGCTTAATAAAAAAAGGTTTGGTATGTTTTGCACAGAAGAAAAGACAACAAGTACGGATGCTGTCCATGAAATTTCTAATCTTTTTTTATGTTAACCTTGGTTTTCCTTCCTGACCACACAGCATCAACCCGTTTTACCCCCCACAGTTACCAAAGAACGCATTCAGAAAACCGGACTAACAGACCCGCGGATCAAATATGATCGACCCACTTGAATGCTTGTTGCAATAATCCCCTTGGTTAATCTATTAAGTGTCTAATTGGGAATAAAGCGCCCAGCTTTTTAGTGGTTCTCCATATTTGATCCGCGGACAAGTAAGTCCACTGTTGTGAATGTGCTCAAATTCTTTTCGATGGGAATTTTACGTATGTCAGTAACAACCTCGACCAGCTCACCATCTTCATCCGGCAGCACGAAGTTGATGGTCGGTGGCACGTTTGAGAACAGGCTGGGAGTCAGGGCTGGATGCACGTGGTGTTTTTCTTTACCTTGAGACCCCTCAGGCTGTAATCGAACCGTGGTCTTGGGACAACTCTCTGATGGTGTTTCCCGGGTTCCTGTGCCGCCTGGAGTAGTTCCAGTGATTGCTTGTTTCTCACAAACATCATTATCCTGCCCATTTAGTTGGTGGCAATTGTATGCTATGCTCAAATTATAAATTTAATGGTTAGTCTTAACAACATGAAGGTGCAGCTTTAAGCCCTTAAGTGGGGGGAAGGTGGGCGTCCGCTCTGGGTCGCTTCTATTGCTTTAGGCACTATGTCACTTCCCAAGACGATAAAAAACTCTCCCTTTTTTCGAAGAATAACTCTCTTTTCAAGACTGAGTGCACTGTCTTAATTTTTTGCTAAATAAAGTGGGGAGGGAAAACCCTGTATCACAATTGTCATTTTCAAGCATAGGGGTTTTTTCCCCAAAACAATATTTCGTATTCATAATAATGACATTTTCACACTTCATTGGTATTCCGATATGAAAAACAAAATGGTTTAATATAGGCACCAAAGAAACATCATGTCAATCATATTATTGACAATAAAGCGAGGTTTAATATACTCACCTAACTCGATCTTATCTGCCGAAATCTGACACAGAAATCCTATCATACAAACAAACAGAATCACTCTGAAGGCCATTTGAAACTGACATAAAGTACTGGTGTAGCAGTCTTCTGTAATACTCTGCAGTTGGGTGGATATATGTTCATGGAAAAATATGCAGTGTTTAAAAAGAATACCAGCAGCATGCAAAATTAGCCGTAGAAGTTTATACAGAATTCATCATATGCAGCACCATATCATGCAATAATGTGTTCAGGTTTTAAGGCGATCTACATATCTTGTCGTTTCGGGTTAGAGACAGGTCGGGGGTATAGACGGCAGGGGCGGATCCAGGATAATTTGAAGGGGGGGCTCCGAGGATCCGAAGCCGACCCCCCCTTGGCGTATGGTTCGGGACAAGCTGAAGGGTCCCGAAAAAAATTGGTGTTGTAGAGGGCGAACGGTGCCATTTGGAACTATTATTCAGCTAGTCAAAATTCAGGACCCCCTTTGACCCCCCCCCCCCCAAATCCGCCATTGGAGGGGGGTACTATCCCAGCTGCCGCTCTTGAATCCAAACATTTTATATCAACTTTCCTTCTATAATACAAACCGTTGGTAGCTATAACCAGCTCCATGGAGCTATGAGAGGCACCGATTGTTAGCTTAGAGTTATTGGGGTCACAGCCAAAAAAATTAACGTCAGTGAATTAATTCTGTTTCAATATTATCTCTTCTTTTCTACAAACAAGCATCACGTATTATATAAACATGTATCTTACAGCCATGAGTTTTGATCACAATATTTATATTTTCAGCACGTTATTCAGGAATTATATTATCTTTATCATATGTAGCCTATATTTAGTTGGGTAATGACACAATACGATACTTTAACAAGATGTTGACTGGGGGCCTTGTGAATACTATTGGCGAAGTGCCTTGCGTGTCAATTAAAGGGGGAGCTACTGGGAGGTTAAAGTTTTTATTGGTCAAATTTAGCGACTAATATTATGGAAACTTCCTCTAAAACAGCCCCAATGCTCGCCCCCGGCACTGCTCTTACTCTGATAGGCATCAGACTGCAGCATATTGCTTCGAGTCGCTGCGCCGCCAGTTCAAACATGTTGAAGCATAGACTGGGTTCCCATACCTAGATCGATCTAACAGGATCGACCCATCTCCTAGGGGTTTCTCGCTAAATTGCTTTCAGCTTAAGCGGCTTAGATGTCTGGCACGCCTACTGAAGCTGCTAAACGATAATTAATTACCCCCTAGCAGCTTCAGTAGGCGTGACAGACATCTAAGCCGCTTTAGTTGAAAGCAATTTAGCGAGAATCCCCTCGGAGATAGATCCACAGTTAGTACGGTAGGGTCTGGGAATGGTCCCATAATTTACACTCACTGAAATAACTGCTACGATGACAGTGCTCGTGGGAACAAAATAACAATTTTATCGCAAAGTGGGAACAAAATAACAATTTTATCGCAAACTAAAAATCTGAAGTTTTCCCCCTAATGTGATAAGTATTGTATAATGATGTGACCTACAAGTAACTGACGTTTGCCCTGATGTAGAAACTATAAAGTTGTGGATTTAGAATTCTGACGTTGCATTGAAATTAGTGAAACATAAGTGGCTGCTGAACTACTACACCTAAGGCAATCCGTGTATAAAAGGACTGCTGAGAATGTGATCTGTCTTCAAGCTTGGTATTGAAACTATAAGTAACAATTATAACAATCTATTTTGTAACAATCTATACTGTAACACTAGCACTTTCTCGTTACACGACTGCTTTGAACTACGCCATAGAACTTTCATCTTAGTCTTACAATGACCACCTGTAAGTGTTTGGTACTCCTTACGGAAAATAATTATCAAAACCAACTTAAAGACATTGACATAAGAAAAATATTTATTTTGCTTTATCAAAAGTAAACAAACGCATAAGCAATTATAAATACACACATATCAGAATGTTGAAACTGTCACACAGCCGTAGTTCAAATAATAGTGGCCCCCGTTTTAACTCATTGACAAGCTCCCACATCGCGTGGTACGGTGGTTCTTATGTTGCTAGAACGATGCATTAATACAGTTGATTCGTTTTGTATTTTTGGAATGCTTAAAAAATGTTTCAATACAGGACTTAAAAAAAGACTAAACATTCATCACGGTTGAGGCCACAACTGTGTGAAATACAGTATATAAAACAGCTATCTGGACGGCAGAAGTTTTAATTCCATTATAAAGATATTAATTTTGTATATGAGGAATCCATCTTTCATAGCATCAGCTGACTTAGAACAACTCTTCTTCTCCCTCATATTCAGTCTCTTTAAACTCATCTCCCAGCTTTCTATACCATGGTTGCCGTAGTAACCTTAACTCATGCTGGTGATTAAGTCTAGCTTTGGTTGCTATGGGGACAGACTTGGAACTAAACACATCAATGTCCTTTTCGGTCACGTCTTTCAAACTGGTAGCATCTGTAAATGTAATACTTTCAGATACAGCCCTCAGTCTTATTATAAAATGCTTTTTCAAATATGACTGACTGTTTTACGTTGTTACTGACTCCATAGCCATTATAAGCTTTAAGATACATTTTTTGGCATTTTATCAGTTGCCTCTCCCATCAACAAGCAAAAAATAAAAATAAAATAATAATTACACCTATTTACCGCAATTTCATACTCACTGAGTAGTAGATCACAGTCAGTTTCTATCATGGCCAGTAAGGCTTCTCTCTCTAGATGTTTCTTGCGTGTCACCCTGTTCAACATCTGGTTCCTCTGGATAAGCTCCTGGGCTTTGTTGTGGATTTCTTCTTGCTGAGCCCTTGTCTTGCATTTTGTCTGAAAATATAACATTATAGTTTCAATTTCAGACAGACAGTTAGGCATAAATGTATAAGCAAATAATATGCAACTGTAATTTCCCATAAATTCCAAACATTGCATTTATATCAATAGGCAGCATTTCATTATTATTGTACTACCAGCATAAGCGCTGGGTGAACTAATATTTTCTTTTCGTTTTTGTATTTTTAATTTCCAGGTATTCATAACTTTCTGCCATCATGAAGCCATCAGTGATTACTATCATGAAGCATCATTAATCTAAGACTGATCTTATCTTTTCTAAAACTGATCTACGTACAGGATGGTCTTCCCTCCACCTTGTAATGTGCTGTTGAATTTCCACCCTCCTCTCATCTGTCAGACCAGGAGGGCGCTGGAACGCCAGTGGCTCCCTCTTCTTTCTCTCTCTTCTTGCAGACCAGTGTCTGAACTGTGGAGTAAATTAATTGAAAAGTGTTTTTCACATTTATCTACAATTCCATTTCTATATATATATATATTTTTTTTAGTGATCTCATTTGGGGCACTTTACCATAACATTATACTTTTCCTTTTATCAATAGTTATTAAATCAGAGTATAATCACTAATTAAGTTATACTTCCTTGCATTTGCTTTTCTCATTGACAACAGCTAATTGAATATTCAGGTTAGATGTTGTGATATCTATAACCTGCCCTTAACCTGTATGGCCACTGCAGCCCTGACTTAACCTAACAGTGACCTTTACCTTTCTCTGTATGGCCACTGCAGCTCTGACTCTCTTCATATTTGCCTGTCTCTCTGTCAGCTGTTTTCTGACTCTATGACCCTTCCACGATGTCTGAATCTTGAGAGCAGCGTTTTCCTGGACACTTTCCAGATACTTCTGAGACTTGGCTGTAAACACAAATCATGTTGGAACTAATTTGGTAATTTTATAATATGATAAATTTACATAGTGTCTTAATTTTTTTTTTATTAATGTTCTGAAATCTTGATTCAAAAGTTTCAAAAAATAAGTTGGCTTTGCATAAGAAAGGGCATTTCATGAGTGTCAGAAAATGATCCAAAAAGTAAAAATATTCAAAAAATGCTATTCAAAACAACATTCTTGGATTTTTTCTAAGCAAGTGTGTGGTTCTCATACTTACTAGGTTATCCAGTTAGATGAAATGATCACTTTCATTCAAAATGCAAATACTTACTAGGTTATCCAGTTAGATGAAATGATCACTTTCATTCAAAATGCAAATGCTTACTTGTACAAACACAAACAACACACACATATACCCAGTTCACCTAGGCTAAAAAAACCCATTTTGATTCACACACAGAAAGTTACACACACAAACACAATTAAAATTGCACCCATCCAAATGTGTACACATGCATGCACACTTGCACAGACATGCTGAAAACTTTTCAGAATGGCCGGACATTTGGACCGGCAGTAATGAAAATTTTGCCGGACCGAATGGATTTTTGTAGGACCCAAAATCACTCTTTACGTTTGAGACAGATTCTACCAGTACGATTAGGTAGCTTACTTTGTTTTTGAATGTGATAGTCTTGAAATGGAAGGGGAAAAAACGCTTTGGGTTTTATATAATTTTATTAGTGAAGTATGTCGAAAGATGACTGTAAATTCAAATGCGGTTCTTAAAACTCTTCTCGGTCCTTTGGACCGACCAAGTCCAATTTTCTACAGGTCCAGACAAATTTACCGGTCATGACCGATTGGACCAACAGTTTCAGCATGTCTGTTGCACACACACACACACACACACACACACACACACACTAACCTGCTGGCATTATAGAGAGAAGCTCCAGCTGTTTCAACCTGGATTCTCTGATGGCTTTTCTCCTCGCCAATAATAACTGATGCTCCAGTTCTGACTGCAGCTGTTCATTTTCACGTTCCTTCTGTGTCCTCTCTCGTTTTATTCTGTGAACCACAGTAAATAAATAAAGAGATAATTAAATTGAACCGGTCTTCGAGAAATGTTCTAAACAGAAGTTGTCTGCTTCCCTCGTGTGCTATACTCCTTCAATGAAATGATAAGAATTTAAAAGTTCAGATGTATTGAAAATTACCTAAAACTTCTCTGCAACTTTGCAAATGCTCTGTCTGCTTTCTTCAGTTGGTTTCTTGTCTGGAAGCTCCTCCACATGGCCTGTATAGTGGTGGCTGCTCTGTGGAGCCGCTACAATAGGCAGACACATGGTAAACATAAGAATTCGAGATGAGCAGGAAAAGACTGGTTTTTATGAGGTGTTCTGGCTGTTTTAAAGTAAAATTTACGGAATATATTTCAGTTACAAGTAATGACATGCTCTTGTTGTACATGTGTGCCTCTGTGTGTGTGTGTGTGTGTGTGTGTGCATGCGTGCATGCATGTGTTTGAGTGTGTGACAAAGAGAGAAAGAGAGAGAGAACTATATTACCTCCATTTTAGCCCGATGAGCACTGCCAGACTCAAGTAAAAGGATCAACTGCTTCAGATCCTTACCAAAACCTTTTCCTGTCCACTTGCTAAGCAAAGGACGTAAACCTCTGAAAAATCACAAAGATATATGTTACTATGTACTCTGTACACATCTGAATGATGCCTTCAGGTGAGCTTGTGTTAGGTGTTCGGTGACATTGTGTTAGGTGTTCGGTGACATTGTGTTAGGTGTTCAGTGCCATTGTGTTAGGTGGTCAATGACATTGTGTTAGGTGTTCAGTGACATTGTGTTAGATGAACACAGAGCACAATATACTGACCTGTATCTGATACAAATCTGTTCCACCATTGGAGGGTTGGTATCACAAATGGTGAGGAGAATTCTGGTGGTAGCACTGGAAGACAACACAGTGGACTGGTGTTGAATATATATTTCATGTGGAGGATTATAATAAAAGCAGAAAAGAATAACATGTTAGAAAACAAAACATGAAGATGCATTTCATGATCATCTGAGATGACAAGAAGTCAAATATTTGTGGTAAATTCAGAAACACAGCATTTGTAAATTTAGGATAAGTGAGGGAATGTGCCACCTTTTTTTGTATAAATTTAAAATTATATTTCTGTACATCTGTTTGCTCAATGTGCCATAATATACACATACAGTAATTATAATAAAACTCCACTGCCACAACTGACCTTCCTATGTCCATGTTGGTGCTAGCTGATAACTTGTACACCAGCTCATCCAGGATACTGTTCACCAGTCTCTCACTCAAGGTACTAAATACATCTCTGCAGGAATATAAAGGAAATCACAGCATATAAGCCAGGCTTAAAGGGACAAAAAATAGGATTAAAACGCCANGCTTAGTCAACATACTAAGAACATTTTACACAACTGCCATAAAAGATTCTAGTATTTTTTATCAATGGGATTTACAGAGACTCATTTTCTTTTTTCTATAGCTATGATTTGCTGGTATTTGCTGTCTGAATAAAACTGTTACTTTGAATCAAATGCTGAAACAAAACTCCAAAATGGTCTAAATTGAGTTTAAGTTGAGTATATCAGTACAAGACAATACATTTTTTACATTTTCAAGAAATTAAAGCGATGTTGAATAGTTAATTTAATCTCTTTATATTTTGCTGATAAAGGTTAACATTAAGTCTATGAACACAATCACCTATTGACACGTGTACAGTTCAAGATAAGTGTCATACAGGACAGGGCGGTGTCAACATCATCAGTGATTAACAACTGTAGCAGCCACTGGGACTTCAGCACTGGAGAATAACAAAGAAGGTGGGAATGTGAACACTTCATTATTAGTAAATAGTTAAGCTGTTAATTTAGTAGTAGTAATAATAAAACATTCACATCAATAACTGCTTTTAAAATCATGTCACAATGTTTGAATAGATAAAACTTTAAAACAAGTTTACTAGCATATATTCATTGAAAAGAAAATTTAATATTTGGGGAAAAAACTTCCATTTACTCTGTACAGTTAAATAAAATGTAAAATATGTATGAAATTCTTATCAAGGGCTGAGAAATTGTAAGTTCTGACATCTGCAGAAATATAGGAACCTTCGAGGTTACACCCTACAATCTCTGATAGAAGAATAGCATGCCTGTTTACAACAGGTTTATGTTAGTGTCATTTTATTATTACCCATACACTCACCATTAGTAGTAAGGAACACATGCCCACTAAACAAGTATGTCACAGCCTCCAGTACACCACGAAAGTGGTCCAACAGGTCTCTTCTCATGTTTGTCATATTCTGTCAATACACAAAAATGAAAATGTCTTATTGCTGATATGCACGTGCCACATGTATACATGTATATTCCGTATGCAGATTTACTGATGTTTTTCTTCAAAATTAATTTGCACAAAGGTAGATTGAATTTTCAATGCTGTTTCTGCCAATATAGAAAATATTCATTTTATACTGAGACACATACACATACACACACACATTTTTTTTTCCTAATTTGTTTTGCACAAAGATACTACGAAGTGAATATTAAAATGCTAAGGAATATACATACTAAGGAATGGCCTGGAGACCAGTTTACACTTAAATCATACCTCATCTGTTTTCAGATACTTTGTCTGAATTTTTCTGCTCAACATCAGCTGGTTTTCTACAGCTTCTGGCAGTGACAGTTGGTAAAACTCCTGGCTGTCTGGTGGATCTAGGCCTGTACAGCAGTGGCTGGAATGTACAGATATTATCATTCATAATTATCCGGGCATCATAATCAGATAGTGAACAATTAAAAACAATGTCTTGGGTTTATTGCCCGAATACAGCATGACCCTACTGAAGCAGCTTTTTTTGTCGCAAATCTTACTAAATTTAATAAATTTAACTTTTAACATTATTTTATGTAACTTTGAACCTGATAATATTTCTTGAAAATTGAAAATTTGATCCAAAGATCAGTCACTTAATTTCTTTTAAATCACTTACAAGTACATATAAATCTTGTTTTTATAATTCAACATCCAAAAAACTATTTTCCAAAGTTACCCTCCCCACCCCCCTCCTAGCAAATTTTATCAATGCCTACTTATATTCTGTTAACTATTTATGTTAACTAAAAGTGCCAAGTTAACATACAGTGGATAGCCTCAGCAATCAAGACAGCTGGACCCCCCCCCCCCCCCCCACACACACACACACACCACCACCACCACCACTGTACAAACTCCATATATGAAGGTCAATACATTCAGAATAGTGTGTAAAATACATGTGCTCTATACAGTTTGTGTACCTCAGCAGATTAGCAAGCTTGGTAGCTGTCCCCCAGCCCCCTCGCACTCTGTCAAAGTCCTGCTTAAGGACCAGAATGAGCACCTGTAGCAAGTCATAGGTCCAAATCTCATTCTTGATCCTGGTGGCTTCCTTGCTGCCTACAGGGACACTGTCTACAATCTCTGAAATAGTATACACATCATAATTTGACACACTGCTTTTTGCTTAACTACTTGATGCACAGTTTGGTGATCGGGGTGCGGAACGGGGGGGGGGGGGGGGGGGCTTTTTAAGAGTTTTGGGCATTTCAAGTCCATATCATATATACTAGTAACCTTAAAGCAATAAATGATATTTGAAGGGCTATTTAAAGGGGTGGGCGACCTAGACAAATATGAACGTAAAAGTTAAATTTTACCATCTTTTAAATTTATTTATTTGCAAGTAAACCTGAATATTTATGAATATCTCAAAACCCTTTATTTACCTTGTAAATCTAAGAGTAAAATTGGCACATTTCTGTCTTTTGTTTCCGCTACTTCCGCAGCCAAGGTCAGCACCCGCCTGTCCTTACTACCCTTCCCTGTAGCTGTCATTTCTGAGTGGAAATATCAGCAAAAACATCACAGAAACTTCAAACTCAAGTGTTTCATATCAACCCGCCATTTTGGTTATCGACAAGAAGTGAACTTCCGCCCTATTTTCAGTTCTATTTTTAGATTATCACATGTACAGAATCCCCAATAAGCACAATTCAGCCAATCAGATCATTGCGTTCACATGATTTTCAAACCCAAAATGGCTGCCTCCAGGGTTCGAGATGTGAGTACACAGCAATAAATCAGATAATTATCACTGAAATATTGGAACAATCTTTCTCTGCTTGCAGCGTTCTTTCAGACTTGTATTGATACACTTCTCCTATAATTTTCAGGGTGAGCCATTGAGTATCGTGTCCAAAATCTGGCCCAACAAGTTTCAGGCACAGTGTGAATCAAGATCGGAACCAACTTCGGTTTGTGATTGCGTCGACCTTGTTTATAAAACGTGGCCTTATTTTCTCACATGTGTGGCCTACAGATTGTCTCAGTATCATTAGTTTGAAATTTCCCTGGTATATTTGTTGAAATATTTTCTTTTCCTCTTGTTAGCAATTGCTTTTAAACAAATTCAGTTTTATAACATGTAATGTTATGTAATTAAAGTTAATTAGTGCCAACGTAACAGTAGAAAATAATTGAGTTTGTGAGATCCTTGGTCATTGCCATGGGACTGTTATATTATTATGGCACTCTATAATCAGACTAGTGTAGCAATAAGACTTGTCTTGTTTTGAGAAAAAAATAACCTTTAATTTTCAAAACACAAAGATGTCTAAGCTTGATGATTTAGTATGTGATATGGGAGTGTCTTAAATAATTTAGTTCTTTGGAAGGGTTTAGCTTGCAAGCCATCCGGCCATCATTTGGACAGCCTCTTCAATAGAGGATGGCCTAATTTCAGACTGTAAGGCTTATTAGAACTGTTATGGCTATAAGTACTGATGGGTTTTTATAATCAATTTATGCCATGTGCTTAATGTGTGTGCATTTATTTCATGACTTACGATAGGTATGATTTCTTAGTTATGATCGGTTGATACTTCCAGACACAATGGATCAAAAGAGCTGACACAGAAAGACTGAGAGAAATTTTTATGAAGGTCAGTAATTCTTTTCAAGCTATGACCAGAGATGAAAACATTAAAACATGCATGCTTGCAAGTATACGTGCACATACTCACAGTATCAGGACAATTTGTTTTAATTTTTTTAATGAAAGTAATTTGAAGGGCTAATTTTTCTGTGTGTTATTGTTTCTGTTTGACATTTTATTTATTTATTTATTTATTTATTTATTTATTTATTTATTTATTTATTTATTTGTCTGTTAAGTTCTGTGAAATATCTTCTTGGCATAATAATAATAAAGATTAAAAAAATATATATTTTCCATTATTTTGCCTTCCAGTATGCCAGTGTGGAAGTCAAAGGAGAGAAGTACATGTCGTACAGTGATTTCATCAGGAAATACCTGGGCATGTTACCAGAAGAGAACCACAATGAAGAAACCTTGAGATTACTGGGCAATGTCGTGGACACAACCAAGGATGGGTAGGTCATGGTCTAGAGGCAGTTTTTTTCCCCCTCATACTTCTGTTGATCGTGAACTGATATTATATTTCATCATAAATGGTTATTGGTTTGTGCAGTTGTTATAAGTTTTAATTTTAAAGTATTTTCTGGTAGTGTTAATTTTCTCTTTATTTATTATTTTTAGTGTTCAGTTAAAGCTTTTAATGGTACAAATTGAGGAGCACCTTAATGTAGTTGTGTTGATTACTAGTGCTACAGTTATTTTATTGGTTTTATATTTTATAAAGTATTTGGGGATTTGATTTTGGCTAGTCAGTATTAAATATTTGGGCTAGGTCTTAGAAAAATGAGTTTCCAGACAATAGATAATTACTGTACAAAAAGTTTTTTACTGGCCTGCTTTTTCATTTAGACAATGTTTGAAATAACCTCTTGCCTCCTTCATGTTGATTACGAGCACAATGGCCTGGATGACTAGACTTTGGTCAAAATCTCACTTTTTAAACTGTAACTTCAGTTAGATATGTGGCTGATTGTTATTGTTTTCTTTTACACATAAATGTAAATTTTTTCATTATTTTGAAGTTTATGCCCTTAACCTGTATAGCAGAGTCAGCTGCAAATGTTTTAATTTCTGCCTTGAATGGTCTTTGTTGGAAATGGAAAGTCTTACTGATAATTTCTAAACTTTCTTCTTTGATTTCAGTTTTACGAATTATGTCTGTATGTTTGATATATTTTTTCTTGAATGGCACACATTTTCATATCATTGGTGCAGTTTCAAATTTCAGTCACAGAAGAACTTTTTTTCCATTTTTTATTTTCATTATTTTTTGCTACAATTTGAAAGTTTCCACCTTTCTCCATTAATGTTTTGGCATTTTCAGCTTTCAGTCCAAAGGTTCTTGTACATTTATAGCTTTGGAAATAAAATAAATCTGCTCATCCCACCTCAGGTATATCTCCTTCACGGAGTTCTCAGCCTTTGAGTCGTTGCTTTGTTCTGCTGACTCTATGTATGCCATCGCCTTCCAAATGTTCGATACCAATGGTTCTGGGGAGGTAACATATGGTAGGTGGCCCTCTCATTGTGTTAGGTGTGACAGCCTTCAGCTTGATTGTGTTGGTTGTGACACTGTGGCCCATTGTGTTAGGTGTGACAGCCTTCAGCTTGATTGTGTTGGTTGTGACAATATGACCCATTGTGTTAGATGTGCTAGTCTGCAGCATTGGTGTGCTAGCTGTTACAGCAGGCTGTCAGCATAGATTGTTATGACCAGTTATATTTGAGATATAACTCAGTTTGATTGTGACTGCTTAGAGCATGTTATTGTGTCTTTGGTCCAGGTGGATGTGATAGAAGTGATATCATATCTTCCATTGTGGTCATTAAGACAATCTGTGCTTTTATCGCTTAATTTCTCATTCTTGTTGACTGTTACAACAGCCTGTCAATTATTGTTTGGGATGTGCTGGCAATAAATGCATCACTTATATTGTTCTCTACACATTTTTGGCATGTTTTACCATACATAGGATTTTCAAAGTTCATCATCATAGTTATTGGTCTTGCAGCTTGCCAGGGTTTGATTGCATGATTTGTTTCATTCACTGAGAGTTTCTGCAGATCTATATTTTTGGAAAGAGACCCTTATACCAAAGGTGTACTTTCTCTTAAGAGGCCCAATTTCATGATCTGATCCGATGTTTATCTGAAGATGCGAGGTTACTCCTTGATCTTGCATATGGCTGTGTGAAGTGACATCAGAATAAGATTTAACCGGAAGCACATTTTCTGCCCTTTCCACCCCAGGATACACCAGTGACCACAATTGTGAAAAAAAACAAACTTGTTCTTATATTTTACGTTACTTTATGTTATATCTATTTATTCTTTATTTCTTTGTATCTCTTTTTTTAATAAATGAAACTTTTGAACCTAACCCATCATTTTTGGAGTGAAGTCCTCTTCTTTTTCAGATATGATCACAGTTTAAGCCAACTAATAAATATAAGAAAAACTAGTTGCAGTTTAATTTTTGTCACTGTTAACAGTGCCTTATACCCAGCAAAACATAAATGGTCTGTTGAATACTATTGTTTACTGTCAGTGGTAGAAGAGAGGTCTCCATGGCAACAGTGAAGGAAAAACTTTGAAGGCGCTAGATCAGTGTCCTTTATGATATAATACATACAAATGCATGTTCTCTGTATAAACAGTGTCAGACAGGTTTATCACTGAACAAAACTTCTCTATTTTCTTACTAAGCCAGTCAATCAGATGTGTATAGATCATTGCAGCTTTGTTGACACATGTTACGTAGAGGTTGAAAGCTTTAATGAAGTTGGCGTTACTGTATTGATGTCTGCAATTTGACTGTGGTAGCAACTGCATGCTTTGTTTTTCCTCCCTCCCACATAGGAAGATTTCCTTCACGGAGTTCCAAGCATTTGAAGCTCTTCTCTCACTGCCTGATGCCATGTACGAGCTTGCTTTTCAATTGTTTGACACCAATGGTACAGGGGCTGTGTCTTATGGTAAGTGAACATTTAGGGAAAGGGGAGTGTATTGTTGGTTTACACTAAAACAATTAACAAGATTTTGATCATAATGTACACCCAAGTGTCTTATAAAATTCACTGTCAACTTTCTGTTCAAAATGATACATGTACTGTTCTATATGTTGTTATTTTTGGTAATCCAGGCGAAGTTGCTTTTCTGTCTCTTGCTAACTAAGAGCCTTCATACATTGAACAGTTGTGTAGTATGCATTTCACAATTGTTTTATATAATATTATTTTAAGCATGGCATGTTTAAGTGGTTAATGAATGTAAATTATATAATAATCTGCCACAAAACTTAATTTAAATGTGCATTTTGACATGGCTGGCTTACCCTTATTTGAAATATCCTTTATTGCTAGTTTTGATCATCATACTAGTAACCTACTAGTCAGATTACATAAAATATTTTAGTTAAAGGTTAATGCTTCAAAGTGTGCAGAATTAGTTGATTTATTAATTTATTTATTTATTTATTTATTTATTTATTTTGTTAATTAGAAGGAATAAGTTAATCAGAAGGCAACAGCAGATCAGGCATACTGTTTTTAAAAGCTGTGATTCTAAAGTTGTATCTTTATTATTATTATTTGTAGCTTTAAAGTACACTTTATTTGATTTTTAGTTCAGAAGTAGACAATTAAAGCAATAATAACTCTTTGTTTCGGCCAAAAAATGAATTTTCCTGGAGTAAACAACAATTTTCCCATGCTTACCAATGGTTAATGAATCCATTTTTACATTCAAAGTTAGTCCCTGGTTTTTTTCTAAAAAGTTTGGTTTTTTGTTAAAATCTCTTAAGAGATTTTAACAAAGTATAGACATCAATGGAGGTTACGTGGTCTAAAGACAAGTTCAAATATCAGAATAAAAGCTATAACTGCTGTTTTTGTGGTAAAACAGAATATATTATATTTCTATGAGTTATTCACAAGGTTTATATTGTGAAATATAGGTATCATACAAAGAGTTATTATGCCTTTAACAAGAAATTTTCTGCTTTTCAGTATGTAACTCTTGTTTTGTTTAGAAATTAACCCTAATAAGTGTAAGTGAACTCATATAAGAGGCTAACTCTTTGATCTATTCAACTCAGATTTTATTCCATGATAACTTGATATCAGATGCTATGTATTTTTCTTCACAGACGAGTTTGAACAGGTCCTGAGCCATACTACACTTCATCAATATATTCCCTTTGACTTTAAGACAGACTTTGTCAACTTGCACTTTGGCAGGGACAAGAGGAGGGAAGTGAGCTATGCAGAGTTTACCCAGATTTTACATGTATGTACTTGGACTCATGGTCTGTGTTTTTCGTGTGTATTTTTGTGTATTTCTTAAAACCAATCCCCTTTCAGTGGAAAGAAATCAATAGTCAGTAAATTATATATATATTTTTAATTTATTAAAGTATATGTGCCATGTAACAGGAATGAAAATGCTCTTTATTTGCTCAGTTCTTTATCTGTTTAATATGAACTACATTTTGATATTTATGAGATGCAAAACTTCAGGTTATATAGAGACAAAAAATCTCTAGTAAGATGCTGAAATTTCTTTCCTCAGGATTTTCACGAAGAACATGCTCTGCAGGCATTTAGGAGGTTTGACGTAGACCACACGGGGTTTATCACACCTCTGCAGTTCTACGATATCCTGACTTCACTCAAGAGCCATCTTCTGACACCTGCTGTGAAGGAGAATGTAGTGGCTGTAAGTCAGGGGGAGGCTGATGGAACAGCCACTTTTCTTGTTAAGAAACATTCTTTGTTTTTATTGATTTATGTTAGGTGGAACAATTATTATTTGAAAAATATAATTTAAAAAAAAAGCTGTACCAGAGATATTTCCAACTTAATTGGTTGCTGTTGATGTTGTTAGTATCATTATTATTCATATCATTCTTTTTACATGGTTCTTAATTTGATGTTCCCCAATTGGTTGAGAGTAGTCATGTACATTAACCAGCTGGTGAATGTAGGTTTTGATTTATTTATGAAAAAGGCTTACCACTTCTGGGGATCAACCCCGGGTTCTCTGGCATTGAATTTCAACTTGCAAGCCACCAGAGCTGTCACACCTTTCAATGAAAATAAAAATCTATTTACTCATACAAGTTGGACGATCCACTTATCTCATTCTAATTATATATCAGGGGCGGATTTAGGCTGTCTTCTGGGTCTTCTGGAAGACGGTCAGATTTTTTAGTTAACATTGACGGATATCTAATTTTTTCTCTCAGAAGAAGGTCAAAAATGGAGGATGGATCAACAAAGATAATTTGGAAGACTGTCAGAAAATATCTCTGTATCCGCTCCTGCATATAATGTGTTACTTCCCCTTCTGTTAACACTTTGTTATAATTATGCTTCAGGTGGATTGAGTTGGATGTCACTGTGATAAGGTTGTTTTATTTTGTTACAGGTAACTTGCAGGGCCAAAGGTTCAAAGGTGACACTAACAATATCCACTCCCTCCTCCTCCACCCCCTTTCTGTTTTTAAGATAATGCCTGGGCTATAATAAATGTAACAGTAACAGAACTTGACCTCCAAGTCAACTCAGTATTTATTATTGTTCTCAGTATTATACTGCCCATCTTTACCCTGCCAGGACTTGAGGTTAAGTGATTTAACATGTAATTCTCCTGTGGTTTAACAAAACATTATAGCTTTTGTCCTATGCTACCCCACTCAGTAGACAGGGTCGGCCTATGGTTTTCATTTTGGCATTTTTTCTGTGTAAATTTGAAAATTTGCATGGCTGTACTGTGTATTGGTTTACATTTTTTATTTGTAATTTGGCAATCCAATGCTTTGGATGTGATCCGTACTCCGAGTCCTCTGAAATGGGATACGTCAATAACACTACAGTTACATAATGCTGAGTCTTCTGAAATGGGATAGGTGGATAACACTACAGTTACATAATGCTGAGTCTTCTGAAATGGGATAGGTGGATAACACTACAGTTACATAATGCTGAGTCTTCTCTTAATGGGATAGGTGGATAACACTACAGTTACATAATGCTGAGTCTTCTGAAATGGGATACGTCAATAACACTACAGTTACATAATGCTGAGTCTTCTCTTAATGGGATAGGTGGACAACACTACAGTTACATAATGCTGAGNAACACTACAGTTACATAATGCTGAGTCTTCTCTTAATGGGATAGGTGGATAACACTACAGTTATATAATGCTGAGTCTTCTCTTAATGGGATAGGTGGATAACACTACAGTTATATAATGCTGAGTCTTCTCTTAATGGGATAGGTGGATAACACTACAGTTATATAATGCTGAGTCTTCTCCTAATGGGATAGGTGGATAACACTACAATTACATAATGCTGAGTCCTCTACTAATGGGTTAGGTGGATACTGCTATAGTCAAATAATGATTTTAACAATAAAACTCAATAGCACTTTTCAACCAAAAGTTCATCAGCTATTGCACATGTCAGTGTTAGAGACTTCAGCTTTGGTTTCTGCATCCACCATGCGACTATACATCAGTAGGTCATTATTTCTATTTATCTCACTGGGACAAAAACGTCTTAAAGGTTTGTAATGTGGTTACTTTGCTGTTGCACTTGCTGAAGTTTGGGGGGAACCTGTTTGCACATTATATATCATAGACTGAAAAATACAGTGCTTGAGGCCAACAAGTTTATCTCGCACTGTAGCTTAATTTTACATGTAGCTTCAATGCCTTGCATTCATTTGGTATATTTACATTTTTAAATTGTTTGTTTGAATTGCTATAAATGTACTTTTTCCATTTTTGTCTTTTTTCTTCTCTGTGATATGTTTTAACTTTAAATTTTGTTAAGAGATGCATGTGCTCATAAGACCACAAGTAGATAACAGTGGTTGAACAAAAATGTTTCCTCCAAATGTCATTGTTTTCTTTTGGTATTTGCATGTAACCTGAGAGACAAATGAAAGTGTGAATTTTTGAACATAATCATTTTGCAAAAAAAATTAAATCTCGGTAGTTGACTAAGTATATATTTTGACAGAGAGAAAAAAAGGTCATTGATATAAGGTTTAAAGATACAGAGAGAACACACCAGATGAGAGTTTAATCCACTCATTTCCAGCAAAAAGGAAGCATGTTCAGTTGAAAGCCTCTGCAGCCTTGACATATTGACCTTATTATATTGACCTTGACTTCATTATATTGACCTTGACCTCATATTGATCTTGTAGGTTGCTGGAAGTGACAAAGCCCACAAAGTCAGCTTCCCATACTTCACCGCCTTCATCTCCTTACTGAACAACATGGAGCTAGTCAAGAAAGTCTACTTGGTCACTACAGGAGGAAATAAAAAGGCCACACTTACAAAAGGTAAAGTCAAGTTGTTTCATATTTCTGAGGGATAAATTGTATTAAAAGGCGTAGGTAAGTTTCAGGTTTTTGGTAGATTACAGACAATTTACAAAAGGCATTAAATCAGATGCAAGTAGTTTATTGAATTATGTGTTGTGAATGCTTTTATGATTTATAATCAAATTCGGGCCTCCTAATTCTCAGTGGACAGTTTTCTTAGTTTGTGGACTTGCATACAATACTCAACAGTTTTTAATTATATTTTGAAGACAGTGTGCTTAAATATGATGTGAAATTATTATTATTATGGCATATGTTTATTTTTATTAAACCACTGTGTAGAACTGTTTGGAATCCATGTGCTCACGTCTTTAAAAACTACACCCTACCTGTACATGTGCAGAAATGTCAGTTTGTTTTAGTAGACAGGCCAACCAATTGTCACCCTGTATCACAGGTCAGAACTGTGTGCATATATCACAAGTCTTAAGATATGAAACTCAATACAAAGCAGTGTAGATATTCAGGGTGTGAATTGTTTGTTTCAGAGGAACTTCTCCACGAGTGTCAGTACTATACTCAGCTGACCCCTCTAGAGGTGGACATTTTGTTCCAGTTAGTGGATGTCCTGGGGCAGCAGGGGTAAGGAAACAGGACACACACTGGACAGTCATTATGTTTATTTATTTATTTATTTATTTATTTATTTATTTATTTATTTATTTATTTAAGGGGTTGATTTCACAAAAGAACTTGGGTCTGAAAATTGGTTAAGCATGAAGACTAAAATTTGAATTTGGTTTGACCAAAGAAAGGTCAGTCCAATTAATCAAAATATTTGGCCAGTTTTATGACTAGAATGATGGGTTATATTTCATATCAATATATTTGCTTTATTTAAGGTGACTTTTATGGATTTAGTAGTATTTTGTACAGCTTTCCCTTAAATAGCTTTCAATCTTTCGATAATGCACTGTCATCAGTATAATTTTTTTTTTTTTTTTTATAGACGGGTTTCCTGGAAAGAACTAGATGCTTTAGCACCATTAGATATAGAAAAAATGCCATTTAGCCAACAGTCAATTAAGGTAAGAGGGAGGAACACGGAACAGCCTGGGTTATCTAATTGTGAGTAATGCAGAGAGAGAGAGAGAGAGAGAGAGAGAGAGAGAGAGAGAGAGAGAGAGAGAGAGAGAGAGAGGG
>NW_019776171.1:87563-98296 GCF_001039355.2 Lingula anatina | reverse complement strand
ATTATTATTATTATTATTATTATTATGAGCTGGTAAAGCCTTATCAGAATTTTATTTAACCAGATGTCAACTACAGAGCAACTTTGTTTTTATGATGAATGAATTCAAACTACATGTAAGAGTGTGGTCAAATTATAGCACTGGGATTAGTAAGGGTTTTAATAAATCAGAGTTCAGGCAGAAAAATTAAAAATATATTTACAAAACACACACAAAAAATAAAATAAAATAAAAAAATTGATGAAAAAGTAGTTTTATAAGTGTGAAATAAGCTCATGCCAAAGTGGCTGATATACATGGGAATGCTATATGTACAGATATCTGATATTTTTGTTTTATAGAATTATGAAAATATGTTATGTTAAATTATGTTTTAACTTTCAGACTTCAGGAAGAAAGGGAAATGCTTCAAGATGTCTTCATGGTAAAAAACCAGCGAGAATATTGGGACGAAAATCTTAGAGCAGTCTGTGACTTTATTGGAGCAAAATTTGAAAATACAGTGTTGATTCCAAATACCACCACAGGTAAGACTGTTCAAAAGTTCAAGGTAACACTGAACTTACAAAACATACTAAGAAATAAAACTGAATGTTGATTAATAAATTGTAAATCAGAGTAGTTCCTGCACTAAGAAAACAAAGTAGAGCAAGCCATTGTACAATCAATGGAATAATTCATTTTACCCTGGCCTTGAACATCTGACTGACTCATTGATGTGAAAACATGTTTATAAAACCTTTATAGAAAATTAATTTTACTGAGCTAATATATTCACACAGTTCTGGAAAAGTCCAGGTTAACACTTTCACATGAAGTTGACTGGTGTGAGTGCTACCCAAGCTGTATAGTTTGATGCTTTGAAGAGATTCTCGGTGTCTTTTCCTGCAGGGATCAATGCTGTCTTCAAGTCTCTACCTCTACAACCTGGTGACAAGATCCTTATTACCAACCAGACATATAATGCAACCAAGAACATATGCCTAGAAGCCAGCTCCAAAGTGGAAGGTAGGAAAAAATGTTCATTTTTTCTTTGCAGTATAATTTTAGATTTGAAAAAAAGGAAGAAAAAATGTATGTTTTACTAACATGTAAAAGTTATTAACTCTTGTGAACATATTTTATTTCATAAGCAATTTAAATTAATTTACTTTTTACAGTGACAGCTTTAATTTTTGTGACAACTATTTCCTGTTGTTAGACATAACTAACATTGTCAAGGTGATCAAACATCACTTTAATTAATAGGTTCAGGTGTATGTCACATAGACATCACATTCCCCATTCAGTCAACAGAAGAAGTAGTGTCACTGTACAGAGACTACCTAGACCAACATAACAATGTGAAAGTTGCAGTCATAGGTAAGTGCATGTGTACTTCAAAAAATCACCCCAGTCTCTAAAGAGAAGAGAACCTTTGATGATGATGATACCACAGCTATTATTGTAACTAAGATCCAACAACTACGGATTTCTTGGACAATGCCATTTAAATATGAACGTTTCCATATAACTGTATCAACAGGTCCAACAGCTATTTTCTCTGCCTTTGAGTGCTGGTGTAGCTGCTGATTTTATTTAACCCTTGACTAAAATTGTACTTGGTGCAATGTAATGTACAGCTATTTATAAATGCTGAGTTTGTATATGTGTGTTTGTATCTATGATTCCATGAAAAAAGGAATTGACCAAAGAGAGATCAAAAAGATATGATTATACTAGTAAATGGGATATATAATAATATTAATTTTGTATTTATTTATGATTTATGTCATATCATGGTAAACAATACTGAATAATCCTGGTACATATAGTGTTTGATTTTAGACCTGATCAGTAGTGCCAGTGCTCTCCGAATGCCCCTCAATCAGCTGATCCAGGTGTGCAAGGAGAGAGATGTCATTGTGGTGGTGGATGCAGCACACTCTGTGGGGCAGGTCCCCCTTAATGTTGAACAACTAGGAGAACTGGGAGCAGATTTCTTCACAGGTGATGGCAAGAATAAATTCATAGGTGTAGGAGCTGGTGTGTGTGTGTGATTAGTGTTTGTTGGGGGGGGGGGCCTCTAGGCCCCTTTCCTCCCACTTTTTCTACCATATTAGTCATGTGCAGGGAGAGCTAATCATATATAAAGAGACCACTCCCAACCCATACGTCTACTAGCTACTATCTCCTTTCACGCATCAACAAAGGTCTGCTCTCTGCCTCTAGCCAGGTGTTGGATTGTCCCCCAACTTTTCCAGTTGTTTTAACTCTTTTTCGACAGTCCTTCTCCATGTGGCCTTAGGTCGCCTCTTCTCTTTGTCCCTCTGGTGTCCAGTACATGGCTACTTTTGTGGTGGAATTTGGGTCTTTTCTCATCAAATGGCCAATCCATTTTCATCTTCTTGTCCTGATGACTTCACTTGCCTTTCTCTGTTTGGTTTGTTTTAACAGATCTTCATTTGATATAGTCCTTGGCCAGATCCCCAACCATGTGACACTTTTTTTAATGGTTTACCCCCCACCCCCACGCCTTGCCACAAGCACTTAAAATTTGCTTCCCATGGACCATGATTTAATTACAGCCATTCAGCAACTGTTTTTGATATTGGACACAGAAAAAAAGTTGAAGAGAATATCAGACTTACGTGATGAGTAAAAATGTAGCAATATATGTTTGAAAGTTCTAGCATTAGATATTCATAACAGGTGCGTGAGTACACCTGTCCATTTATGACGGTTTACCATACATAGTACATCACTGATCCATTTGTTGCAATGATAAACTGTAAAGCTCCATGCTTGGATTTTTCAGCTTCCCTTCATAAGTGGCTGTATACTCCCAAAGGTTGTGGAGTCCTGTGGATTCATCCCAAACACCATGGAATTGTGCGACCAGCCATAGTGTCCCATGGATATAAACAAGGACTCCACAATAACTTCTTCTTTCAAGGGACTCATGAATGCATCCCCCTGTTCTGTATTGGGAAAGCTATAGAATTTTACAAAGACATAGGGGGCTTGGTGAGAGTTTTTCTGATATGATTTGTATGATCATTTTTCAAACATTCATCAGTTGGTGAAATTTGAAAAATAGTAGTAGTAGTAATTAAGACATACATGTAGGTTGAGATTTTCAGGATTTTCAATTTTAAAAAACCCTTCTTGGAAGAGAAGTCAATGTTGACATTGAACTCCCTTCCTCAATTTATTGCTGATTTATTTCCCTCCAAAATTCCCCTGGTACATTTTTGACAAGTTTTGAATAGTGGACTTGGAATCACCCATGTTTTGAGATGAACAGAATTTGTATTAGTATGACTTAGGGAGGTTTACATGGAATAGTGAGATTTTCATTTTTGCACAAATTGGCATTTTCAAGATGTTTCTCTGTGGGTTTGAAGCCCAGTGATAGTAACATTCTCAGAATGACCACATTAACAATAGTACATTAAATTTGATGGTGATTAAGCAGTTCAGCATTATGGGATATTACATTGATCTTTAATTTTTGAATAAGTTGTTCATCAGTTTTAGGCTGCTTTGTCATTTGTTTGTTTAATTATTTGACAATTCTGTGCCTCAATTGTTCTTTTTAAAGTAAGAGAATATAAGCATTTTTTGGCATTGATTTCTAATGTATTTTCCTTATTTCAGTCCACTATAGCAAAGTATAACAGTGCTCTTGTGGCAGAGGGAGCAGCACATCTGGTTAAAGTTTGGGGTACCAAACATTTGGAGATCCCCAAAGAAATGGAAGCGCCTTATATGAGACTAATAAAGCTCCCTCCATTAAACAACTATCCACCAAGTGAAATAGTAAACTATCTTTCCTCATTTTCCCCAAAAGAATCTATTTGTTAATATCAATTTTCAAAACTGTCTATATATAAAAAAGGCTTGTGGATGAAAGTAAGTGTCAGTGACAAATTGTTATTAGTTTTACTGACCAGCATTCATTTAATTTTTAAGTGAAGTTTTCAGCTTATGTATGTTTACTCCTTTGTAAACTATAGGGATCAATACAAGCAATTAATGTACTACGTGACATGATACTTTGTATTTTCACTTATTTTTCTATTTCAGCTTCAACTTGTGGCAGATATTTACTTCAAGTACAATGTGATAGGTTGTGTGGTGCAGCCAGACAACGGAGACCTCTGGGTCAGAATCTCCGGACAGATCTGGAACACCACGGAGGATTACAAAAAACTTGGAGATGCAGTGTTGAAACTTCAAGCAGAAGGTAAATGTAGAATTTTTATGTTTAAGAAACCCAATATGCTTTTTGAGTTTTATTCTAACTGTTCCTCCCCCCCCCCCCCAATCAATGAATATTCATATATGCAAGATAAATAAAAGTTATAATATTTCAATTTAAGAGTTGGCTAATTTGATGAGTTTGGGCTATTTGGGAAAAATTAATTTTACAAAAATTTGAAAAGATAATTCTAATGTGCATGAATTTGCTGAAAAATAAGATGGGTTGTTTAGCTTCACAAACACTTTTTTTTTATTATTTTACAGAAAAACAAGCTGGTGAACCACAGTAGATGTGTCACAGATGGCATACTTTGAGAAGGATTGTTTGAAGATGAAACTAATTTGTTAATTCCCAAAGGAAAATGTTCTTAAGAGAAATGAAAGCATTCATTTTCATATACTTGATATAACTGTGATATTATTTGGGAAACCACAAGCGTGGATTTGTTAATCTACAAGTCGGTCTTAGACTGAAGTATCTAATAGGTACAGACCCGTCTTCCTTGAAGTCATAAACACATTCCACTCTTCATATAGTATTATATTCACTGTATTATGTTGGAAATTTAGGTTAAATCATTGCAGAGATTTTACATACATAAATTTTCTATGATTCAAGAAGAGCCCCGATATATCTACTACAATATGAAGTACGAATACAAAGTAAACAGGCAAAGAATAGACATGCACCTGTTATTAGGTATTTATCCTTAGATTCATTATATTACATAACATACATTATATTTAAAGTCTTATAGGGTTAAACTTTAGTCACTGACCACAGTCAAGTGCCTTTTCACTTAGTTAAATGTTTTACACTCATTGACATTGAAGAAATGTACTGAAAGATTTTAATATTCAGTTGATCTCTGCTATTTTAAGCAGAAGGCAAATTTTAAGAAGCACTTGTGGTTAAAACCCAATGATTTTATCAGATGTATTTTTTTTTCTTAATATTAATTTTCCCTTTGTGCAATGCTGGTATTCAGTGGAGGGCTAGGGTTGGTGAAAAAATAAATCCCAAGCCCTTGTTTTCTATTCGAGTTTGCTCAATAAATTTTATCTGTTAAACATTCAGAAATATCGAGTACATCAAGCTTTTCAATATTTCACCCTTTTAGTCCTTATAATTTTTTGTTGCTTACTTGCTTCTGTGATTTCACGATTTCATACTAGACTGACCAATACCACTTTTAAAATTGCACAGCAAATTTCGCTGTCGAGCATTTCCCAGTAAGCGCCAAATAACAGGACTGAAATGGTGATGCAACATTTTTTAGATTTTTCAAAATTGACATAGAAAACTTGTCATTCCCTTATTTTGGCAACATTCACCTCAAATGCGCATTGGAATTTATGATAAAATTTCAGACGGGTCCAGCATCTGAACTAAAAGAAAATGGTCATCAATCTCCCAAACCTGTACCCTCTGGGCCAAAATATTAAAATTCCTCAGTGACGCAATTCAGATACATACATACATACATACATATATATATACTCTCACACCAGACAAGACTTGATTTTCTCTGTGTGGTATGATGTCTTCTCCATTTCTATGGGTTAAGCAAAAATTAAACAACCAAGAGACAAATCCATTCAACTTATTTATTTTTCTTCTTTTCAATATTTTTACAGAAAGTAATGTCTTTCAATATCCCTCAAGATCCATTTTTTCATGTACGTGAATCTTCTATCCTGTGTCTGTATTATAACATTACAGTAATTCTGTGTAGAATGTTCCCTGCTGATCTTTCCCGCAGGTAGGATAACAGTGAAATATTTTTATCTGTTTGACTTGGCAACTCTTTCCAGTTCATCCTTCTTCTTGATAGCATAAGAGTTGGAGGACCCCTGAAACAACAAATTCAATTCTCATCTATTAGCGCCAATTGGAATAATATTTTTCCTGTGATGCGTAACGTATATTTAGGCTGTCCCTTAAAATGAAACTGAAACTCGTTTGTTTTAATGTTAAACAAGATCCAAATTTGATTTACAAGAAAATGATTCATTAATTCTGGTCTGCAACCAAGCAAATAAAACTCACATCAACAAACATTTGAAATGCTGAAGTACATATTTGTACACATTTAACACTAAATGTATTCACCATGTACACATTTAACACGTGAACATATTTACCACAACAAGAGAAACAAAAATTTGTCATACCTTTGCTGCATTAATCAATTCATCAGCTAAGCACTCAGCAATAGTCTTAATGTTACGGAATGCGGCTTCACGTGCCCCCGTACACAACAGCCAGATGGCTTGGTTGACACGCCTCAGTGGGGAGACATCAACGGCCTGACGCCTTACAGTACCAGCACGCCCAATACGTGTGGAGTCCTCCCTGGGGCCACTGTTAATGATAGCGTTTACCACAACTTGGAGTGGGTTCTGAGGGGGGAGAGAAAAAAAGATCATGTAGACAAAGCTCTAGCTCGGCCACTTATTTTTGCAATGAGAAAGAAATTCTGATATAATAAGGGACAGTGTAAATTATATGCCAACAAGATACACTTCAACTCAATGTGATAACATACTAACAGTGAAAACCTCTCCTAGAATATTGGAAAAACCATGCAGAAAAAAAAAACTATATGTCCTATATATTACCTCTCCAGTGAGTAAATAGATGATTTCAAATGCATGTTTCACTATGCGCATGGCCAAGAGCTTTTTGCCATTGTTACGTCCGTGCATCATGAGAGAGCAGGTCAGGCGTTCCACGATGGGGCACTGTGCCTTCCTGAACCTCTTCACCTGGTAACGACCACCAGAGTGGGGCACAAACTTGGCATACTTCTCCTTGACAGCAATGTAATCCTAGAAGAGAATTGAGAATAAATGACAAACTGCAAAACATAATAAAGCAACTATGTAAGTCAAAACTCCCAATTATAACAAATTCCCACTTTGTATTTTCATTTATTTTATTATTATTATTTATTTTTTTTTTTTTTACATTTTAGACTTTTACATAATTTAAATTTAGAGAAGCTGCTTTCAAGTAAAAAACAATATATTGCCCTATTTTTTATTAGAAAACATTGCTTCATCTGGTTTGCTTCACATCTTGGTCCTATTTAAAATTAAACAACTTTACCAACTGTAACAATTTTTTTAATCTTTTTACAACATCAACTTGAAAACGTGTTATAATTCTGAAAATCATTTGCTTTTTAGATGCTTGCCACCCACATCTGCAGGGGCAGATCCAGAGATATTTTCTGACAGGCTTCCAAATTATCTTTATTAATCCATCCTCCATTTTTGACCGTCTTCCATCAGAAGAAAATTAGATAACCATCAATGTAAATTTGAAAATCTGACTGTCTTCCGGAAGACCCAGAAGACGGCTTAAATCCGCCCCTGATCTGGGCCCACAGAGATAGTGGAAGAGCACCCTGACCTGTACCTGGGACAGTGTCATAGTAATCCGTGTCACTATGCAAAGTCTCAGAATAACTGAAGAAGTCCAAAGTGTTGGAGGGAAGCTGTCATGGGTATAACAGCAATTTATGTGAAAGAAATGAAAAGTGTAAACTGTGACAATGAAACACATCTGCCGGACAACTTTCATCAGAATGTTAACTGTTCTTACACAAATTCTGAATGAAATAAATAATAAACTATCACTTATCTGAAATGACATGCAATGTTACTTACTGTCAAGCTGATGTCACTAACTTGGACATCTTCTGATGACCAGCGACCGAAGAGCTTGATCTCCGGAGCTTCTGCTACAGCAGCCACAGGCGCAGCAACCTCGCTATCCCAGTTCTCCATACTGAGAGCTGCAGAATACAAGACATACTCCATGAATGAGACTGGTCAACTTGGAAGTTTAAGCATTTTAAGAAAAAACAGTGACATCGACTAATAACTCAAGGTATAATTTGCATCGACTTGAAGGGACATAATAAAATGTTAACATCCATAAATACTGACAATATTTATAACTCTTGGCCCTGCTCAAAACTGTGTCATTACCACTTACAAAATGAGAATGCACAATATGGCTTTACCAAACAATCTGTGATTTTGGCAGGCTTATATGATTAAGAAAAAAAAAATTATGATTAATGCTTCAAAAACTGAACAATCAAAAAAAATTATGATTAATGCTTCAAAAACTGAACAATCAGACGACTCCCTGTTCCTTTTCTTCAGGTCTTATACGAGTAACACTGCAATTTTCATGGTTTTTCACAATTTAGTTTTGTGGTGTCTTTGATTAATGTCACTGCTGTTAATACTAATTTCTTTTTCAATCTTTATTACTGTTATTTCGTTGTCCACCCCTGAATGGGCTCGAGGGGCATTTTCCTAACAAATTTCACACCAAGGAAAAGTAAGAATGAGACAGTAAACTGCCAATTGTGGGCTGCTTTAATCAAAGTGAAAAGCTACTCCCTCATCTAGGTGGATTATACATAATAACTTTTGGAGTTCGATTTTAACATGATTTCACATGGGCGCAGCCATATTTGATTCTCGGCAATAATACAAGGTTCGTTTTCTGTATCAAATTAAATAATCATTGAACAGGTTTTCGATTACAACATGACCAGAGAGAATTCTTTGGTTTTTATTTTGTATACAAGCAGACCGACAGCAGTAACAATAACACACGTTTGGATATATTGAGCATTTTTTCAGACCATAGAGAAGCATCAAGTACCTGTACACTAGCCTTGTAAAAGAGGCCGAAGAGGGTTTCCTTCGGCTACAACACGGGCTCCGGAAGTCAAAGAAAAATTAGGTCAAGTTTGCTGACAGAGGTAAGCAAGTACTGTACTGTGAACTGATATGGAGGTTTTTCTTTAGAAGGGAGGGGGTGGTGCACGGGATGGGAGTACAGCTCAGGAAATTTAATGCAATAGACAGTGCCTGAGATATAGGTATGCAATATCAGTCTGTGTAAATACAGTATCCTCGCCATATTTGTAGGGTTTTTTTAATTATAAATAGAGGACAGAAAAAATCAGCTGATCGTCAATCATGACTTGGAGTCCAATCTCAGTCAATGCACAAATATTGTTTCAGACTTAAAATTAAGCACGGAACTAAGGGCATTTTTTAGATGTGCCCTGTATTTTCATAACTTTTGACGAACTCCATTTATTAAATTTATTCCTAAATTTGCTGACCTCTCTTTTTCAGAATTGAACTTGAGGTGCTGCAGCGTTTTACGATGCCACCAGTGGTGCTTTATTGGTGCTGTTGGAACTGGTGTTCTAGTGGTGACTCCAGCAATGGTGCTTTAGAATATGCTGCCTGTTGGTAGTGGGTGTGAAGTGTTTGTCTATGCCATGATTGAGAATGGGTCGAGTTCCATGGGTAAATGCCTCTTTGCTTTCCTACTACTCACTGCCCTTCCCTTATTTATTTATTTATTTATTTATTTATTTATTTATTTATTTATTTATTTATTTATTTACTTTCAAAAATGGATCAGACTAAAAACAAAACATCTGTAAATATTTTGATAAGACTCCTGCTCTGTACTGAGTATGTTATTTTTTATGATTTGGATTTTTGAATAGAAAGGCATCATAAAAATGCAAATATATTTTAAAGGTATTAAAATATGTGATATATGCAGCAGTTTGTAGAGACAACTGTATGTTTTGTATATTGTGTCACTAGATGATAATATGAGTATTATGCTGCAAGTATTCACACAGGCATGTTTATTAAAATGTTTTAAAAAAATCAAAAGTTTATTATTCATGTAAAGAAATGCCTTTTTAATTTTTCCAGAAAATTGCCCATATCAGACCACACCACCTGTTACTGGGGACTGTGTCTCTAGCCATCTTCTCTTGGCTTCTTATAAGTTGTTATCTGGACTCGGCATCCCACTGTCAGGGCTTGATATACCAAGATTTTATAGTAAGTATGTGTTTATGTTTACATATATGTATATATATATATATATGTTCTCTATGTGTAAATGAGAGAAATAAATGAATTGGAGATTATTGGAGGTTAGTGATGTTGGCCTAAGGCTTCTTTTAAGGATTTTATGGACATTCCTTTCCTGAGTTGGATGGCAGTTTCTCTTTATTATATTTTATCAAAAGATGTGGCATGTTTTATGACTTACTGATGATTCAGAACCAATTTTAATTCATTCTTGCCACTATGTATGTTGAAACAAAAAGAGCTTTAGATAAGCTTTTGATTTTATTTATTTATGTAATTTCTTGTAAGCAAGCACATAACAGCCCAAGAGAAAGTGCAATAAATAATACTGAAACATAAACAAAGAATATGGTGTTTTTTCCCAGTGTGACCAGTATCAGAAAATGACAGTTGGTGGAGAGCTATGTAAAGATCTTTGTGAAGATGGCAAGCTGAAGATGGGGACCTGTCAGCTAAATTCTAAACATGGTGCTAGTGTGGTAAGTGATAAAACAAACAAACAGCAATAAAGAGACTGATTGGTGATCAGTCAAGATGAGAAATGTTTATGC
>NW_019776171.1:67635-81484 GCF_001039355.2 Lingula anatina | reverse complement strand
CCCGGCTGCGAGCCTGCAATATATAACTAATACAAATGTATAGGTAAAGAAATATCAATATTTCTCATTAGGCCATGTTCCTTGATCGTTAGTGTTATGTAAAGAATATCCCATTACCATAAAGTTTCTATGAGGCCTATTGATTCCAAAGGTTTTCAGGAGCATATACTTTATTATTTATCATTATTTATCATTTTTTATCAAAGTATGAAAAACGTGATTAACTAAAACGTAATTGTACTAAAATAATAATTTCAAAAAATCATTTCCCCTCATTTTACTTCATTATACATACAACCGATCCCAAGGAATACATCCTTTCTGCTTGCCAGGATTTGATGACAAACTTCCTTGGTTAAAACACAATGGGCCGTTCAATTAATATGGGAATATCTGAAGTTAAAGATTAATGGAAATATTTCTTTTATTTTAAGCGCAATGGAAAACAAAATAGAAATAGAAAACAGATCCAATAAAATAAATAGTTGTAAAAACTTCGCAAAAGAACTTTGTCGACTGGGATATCATCTTTGTTATCGTGTCAGTGCATGCAGATTTTCACTCGTTTTCATTTTAATGTTACTTCTCACATTAGTGAACAAAATCTATGGGTTTCTTTGGAAGTGATACAGTATTTTGCCGTGGGTTGGCTGGCGAAATCACCCGAGTTTGGGTCGCTCCAGACCTCTCCATAATTTAATAGCAGTGCCACAACGTTTTACCCAGGTCTAATAACAGGTTTCGATAGACTTAACAAATGATATAGATACTGTTAAGGCACACGGAACAACCAAACTGTTTTAGGCTTGTAGTCACACCTTCGCAAATTACGGCTTTTTCATATGGCACGAAATCCATTCATTCATACCAACCACTCATGGCGCTGACGTCGATGTCACGTGACCCATATGGCCTGAATCACAGCACGCTATTTCATTGTTGCTACGATAAGTACAGAGTAAGAGGATTATTACGCTGACTTCACACGAGGCCGTGAAACTTATAAGAATCAGAGTTCCTTCAGAAAGTCCAGCTACGGAAAGAATATAACCTCCCAGACATACTGACGTGAAACTGGAACGGACGATGAAGGGAAATGTTTTGGTTATCATAGTGATTCTCACGGCAGTCGCCGTTATCGCGTTCAACAGACTTCAAGCAGTGATGGATCGTTTCGCGAAGTCAAAGGGAGAGATTTTACAATCGTTTTATCACGATTTCTCACACATTAAGCTCGAAAACATTCCCTGGGTGAGTGTACTCTGCGGAAGTTGTGTTCTCTACATTTGTTATTACTTGTACTATAAACTGTTCACGCCGCTGGATCTTGTCAAGGATTTGAGCGATGTCGGCTACGCTACGAACAGCGGCAGTGAGGGACGTAGTAAACGGGAAGTGGCGAACCATGTGCGGCGCTTAAGAAAAATTGGAGATATTCCCCCAGTGTACCCCAATGGCTGGTTTGCGTTGATGGAGGCGCACCGATTGAAAAAAGGCGAAATTGAACATGTAGTTGCTCTTGGTAAGTGATAAGTCCTATTTATTTTTAAGGGGTTAAACTTAAAGTCAATTAATTCTTATACGGCGCCCCAAAGAGAGAGAACCGAGTGGCAGTGGAACGTTGGTGTGATAGCCCAGCCTGTTTTCTAAAGAATTTTCTCGTTAACTCGGCATTTATTTAAAAAGGCCACATCGCCAGCTAGCCAAACAGGTGTCTTGCTGGAAGAGATTCGACGTCGACAGTTCTATATAAAATCCCTATAAAAGCAGTCTCTTTTCCTCTACTTAAATTTTTCTTGTCGGCATCTCAGGTAAAAAATGCCCTTACTGCCCCAAATATCATATTGATATGAGTATTTTGGTAACAGACTAATTAATTATTAATTAATAATTATTGTCCCACTGTCGGACTAATCAATCTAACAATATAATTGTCTAGTAGCTGTGTCGTAGTTCAGACGCTCTCGATCGGTTCAATACATTCTTGTCTGTTAACAAATGTCCCAAATTTATAATCATAATATTTGGAAATGCGTTCCATTATCTGTGCTCTGCCACAGGTGTTCACAAAATGTAGTGAAACAGGCCCGTAGCCAGGGGGGTTCGGGGGGTTCGAAAGAACCACCCCTTTTGCTGGGAAAAGGTCCACTCTGGGTAAAATTTGATCTAGGTACATGAAGTTTTTAAGGAAAAAGGTCCACTTTTTCAGAAAAAGAACCCCCCTTTTGAAATTGCTGGCACGGGCCTGTGAAAAAAAGAAAAGAAAAAGAAAAATGACATAGGATTTACATCGATTTAAAGCGGGCTTATTTTTTAATGCTGCTTGGCGTTAGAATTAAGATATTTTGTACGAGTACACTCAATGACGCATTTGGTTGAGCGAGTAATCGAAACATAAACTGTATGCTAGTATTGAGAACACGTGCAGACGACGTTTATGTGGGCACTAAATGTAAACAATACGGCCATACATAATCACCCATTGTATTACTGCGGAATGGAGTATCGAACAATATGTAGGGTGGGCTTTTCATCATGTACGTCTGTTTCTGTGATTTCACTACCGCCAGACAGCATTCAATCGCAGAAATTGAGCAGCGATATAGGCCTAGTAAATAGCATGGGATGTCAGAGGGCAAAAAGCAAGATTAAAAATTTCGTAAAGTAGAGCACTTACCGTATATCAGTCATTCCTGGCTGATGGCTCTTTCCGCGTTCCAGCAAATGAGATACTGTTAGAATTATTCATTTCAGTCAAGCCTTTCCATGACATCATATACTGTAGGCCTAGGACAATATTTTGAGTATTGAGTCCTAGTGAAGACATACAGGAAGTAAATTGCAATCAAAAGGTCACTCAAAAGTAAGACAGAGACAATAACAGGCATGATAAAAACACAATAATTAGCAAGGGGGAATTCAGTAATCACGGGATGTGGTTCACAGACTTAAACGCTCCACAATTATTTCAATTATATGTGACCATAATCTAAGCACCTGGCGTGTCGCAACCATTTTGCCAGATGATTAGCCAACTTTGTATTAAAACATAGGTTTGGTATTTGAATAACAATTTAAATCAGACAACGGGGACAGGTGTCAAGGAACGGTGTAAATAGCCCCTGCTTTGGTTGTTATTTGTAAGCAAATACATCAGTAGCAGTAAACATATACTTAAGACACATTCCCAATGAAGCCATTGTTCTGCGTAGATCGATCCAACTCCACGGGAACTCTTACTGTCAGATTAACGTACTGTCAGATTTACGTACTCGTATAATCACCAAATTTTATGTATTCTATACTCAACGCCAGGTGGAGGCGTGTTAATCTGCTAACCTGGTTGCATTCAGCGAGAGTCCACGCGGATTGGGATCGATTTACGTGAACGGGGAATGAACCCTTATCCTAGCAATTTACCTGCAATAGAGGTTGTGGTGAAGCGGCAGTCAAGTGTTTTTTTGTATTATTTGGTCATATAAAGCAATGGGCAGACTTTACACAACGAACCACTAAAACATGTTTGTTCTTCGTGACTATTTCCTCCGTTTGCCTCTCTTTACAATTACATAATTTTCTCAGTTTCGAAAATAAATCGACAGATTTCGTGATCGTGTGCGGCTCTGGAAGAATAGGGGTGGGTCACCCTGGGTTTCATATGTGTCTGGGGTCTCACTACTATATCAGCACTAGTTTCCACTGAAATACAGGGTGGAAAGGTGGGATATAATCAATCATATCGTATCAATCGACTGCAGCAAGGCAATATTAGGTCGGAAACAATCGATGCAATCACTTAACTTAAGCTTTATTAGTAACAGTGTTTTGATAATTGATGAGTGTTGATAGATTAGCAATTAATCTAAAAGGGAAATAAATCTTGAGGGATTTCTCATTGTTAAGTTTTAGATAACATGAATGTATTCAATCTAGTAACGCTTGTTATATAGTCTATCTGAAGCGTTTATAAAGGAATCTTTAAATTTGTTTGAGTTTGAAGATTTTTAAATTTAAAACATTAGTCCAATAATTGCTAATATGAAAAAGTGACATATACCTACGTACACTGAAATAGGAGAGATAGAGGTAGCAAGAGAGGGGAAGGGGTTATGGAGGGGGTTGATTCGATGTTGCCTGATTTTTTTTAATCTGCAAGAGTTCTCTGTTTCTCTGCCTGGTTGACAGGTGACAAGGGAATAGCGAGGCACGAGAGTGACAACTTTCCAGGTGTAATTATCTCATGAACATGATAATTATACAACAATTATGGCCTTCTGCTGAGAGAAGACCCCTGTAATTGTTTTCCTGTGTTGCACTTTTCTCCATAATGGTCGAAAATAGACCGTTTAAACGTGGATCCATCATGTGTTATGAGTCCAAGGTTTGGACAGGAGAGAGAGAGAGACAGAGAGAGAGAGAGAGAGAGAGAGGGGAAAGCCGTATGGTTGCATTAAGTGCCAATATTCAGCGTGGTCAAGCTTGTATTTGATTCAAATAAAAGGGACATGTCTCTGTTTATATTTTGGAATTGAAACAATAAGATTAAAACCCAGAACAAGAAGTGCCTTTTCATGTTGGGTATTTTTGTTGGTTTTAATTGGCCAAATGTAAACATTTTTGTTGTGAAAAATCTATAAAAGGAAACTCTCATCAGGCCTATATGTGCGGGGCGGGGTGGAGTCGAAAAAGCACCGTCCTTTTGGCTGGAAAAGGTCCGCTCTGGTTTGAATTGACTTTTTAGTTCATATCTCAAGTAGGGTACACTAAGAGGGTAGAAAGGTCCGTATTTTCGGCAAAAAGAAGCTTGTCTTCTTTGAACAATCTGGCTTCAGGCCTGCTCATCGCTTCTAGTAAGATGGTGGTGACGCAGAGAAAGGGAATACGAGAGTCTAAGTCAGTTCGCTGGGGATCGGGTGTTCACTTTATTCTAGTGCTATCACATGTATCTGCAGTAGACCAACAGCGAACTCCAAAATAACTCTTTGATTTCAAATCTGCTTCATGTATTTCCCGTCATAAATAGACAGCGCATATGAATATTTCTGGAAATGGCATCAAAAAGAAATGGATCTATTTCAAGAGCAGAGCGACATATTTTTATCCGCAATCTTTTTTCAAACGCAGTAAATCTTTTAAACAGAAAAAAGAAAGAATCACACTGACGGATATATTATGTAAATAGAAACATAACATTTAAGAATAATAAAACGGTGATAGACATCTGTGGTATTTTATAGCAGGTTTCTGCTATTACATATTATGGATTTGTAAAAGAAATATGAAAAAGGCATTTTGTGGCCTTAGCAGCTCTTTATTGCTTGGCATACATGCTGTCATTTATTTTAGCCGACGGAAATTAGATAAGACAACTGGCCTTATATTGTAAAAGGAGGGCAAGATTATTCTGATAAAAGTGTCGAGTGATGGCAGAAATCAATTATTTTCAGCTTATAAGTTTTATAAATACACGCTCGCCCTGCCGTGTTAATTGTCCAGGAGCAAGTTCGCCGCAGTGAGTGGGAGTATTTGCGCCCGTGGCTCGCATCACACAATCAGGACTTGCAACAGTGTTTGTATTGCAATTAGGCTCAATAAAAGATAAACGATAGCTTTTATCTACTGAATGCATTTCCGTGTAACTTTTCAAGGTGTTTTTGCCTCTGAAATGGGTTGTCTATATAACAATTGCCAGCTTATCCCCATACGTCCCGGCCACGTATCATTTATTTCATACGTACAGAGAATGCTGTAAAAAGAATTAACCCTGAAATCCGGCGTAAAACATTCGGTAACAGGTGCTAGTGAGAAATCCTGAATTTACGTTCACCATCTACGCAACTATATAAATATATTGATGTTGTCATTTTGTATGAATGACAATATTCTTTTCTAAATTTATGTCCCCTTTGTCCGTAAAATCAAAAACAGACCTTAGGTGAGATTGTTAGCATGGGGCTGCGTAATGTGAAATTGTTCTATATTTTGGTGCCCTTTAAAAAGTTTTCAATGATATTTCAATCGAGGAAGTATGATAATTATGATACTTGATATTTGACTTACGTCTCTTTACACCCCCTAGTCGTAGACTATTCTACAATTTATTTGTTTTGTTTTCTCCATCTCTGCTTCAAAGAAAGATTCAAAGAAATTGACTCCTGAGATTGTACCTCTTTGGAGTGTATAAGACATGTCCATATTTCAAGGAAAGACAAATAGTAAAAAGCATTGATCAGACAACCGAGCTGAAGACGTGTCGAATTCCCACTAAATTATCGCTCAAGCACCCCGGAGAAATAAAAAGACGATTTAGACGATATAATTTTGAGTTTAACCTTCGTGAAAATAGATAATGGACTCTGTTATGACTCTAACATATGGCGTTTTTTATGAGACTGTTCCAATATCCACTTTTCATGGGCAGAAAGATTGCTATGGTAGTATTTGAGCAGATTCCTCAATTTTTGTTATTAATTATAATTGATAGCATGGATAAATGTGGAATTAAAGGCTTCATTGGTACTAATAAGTAGTGTTTTGGGGAATATTTGTCAGTCGGAATCGATACCAGCACTAACAGACCAACAAAAGGGGAGGGTGGGGGTGAGAGGGGGGGGGGGGGGAGAGGGGGGAGGCAAATAGGATCGAATATCTTTCTACCTTCATAGCTGTCGTATTCAACCCATATTGCTCCCAACCTCTGTTGTCCACTTGTCCTTTTATTTTTCTTTTCTATGTGGAAAACATAAGCTGCTGTTTGTTAAGTGAAGTCACGTTTTTTCTCTTGCCTAAATGATTTGATACGTGCAAGATGTGCAAGATTCAACGTGAACGCAGCCCTTTCACCACCTTAACCCACGTGCAAAATCACTGAAAAAAAATTATAAAAAAAGGGAAAACCGTGTGATACAGTTACATAACGCAGACCATGGCACAATGCCCTAGGTGCCTTTGAATTGTTACTGCATATCCCCAACGTGCTGATTACACGAAGCACAAAAGTCGGTTTTGTTTGAAATATGGAGCCAATCAATATGTCAAAAATATTTATTCGATTTGCTAAGTTGTTATATCGATACCTCATGATGTAATGTTATCCCATGTCATGCTGACCCCGTACCGTTTTGTTGTATTTGTGTTCAATGACATTGAAGGGCTGTGGGTGTCGAATCGAAACAATAGGGACAACTATGTATTATTTAAGGTAGAAAATCTGCTTGGTAACAAGAGAGAGAGAGAGAGAGAGAGAGAGAGAGAGAGAGAGGGGGGGGGGGGGGATGGCAGTGAGAGTGGGGGGGTTGGTTCGTTGTCAGCCCAATATATAAAAGATCGTAAAATTTAACACGGTCCATCACAGCATGAGAAGTGTGAAGAATTGGCGAAAAGGAACGGCTTTTGAACAATTAATCCACTGAAATAATAGTGTGCTCTGCAAACGTCTATTTTCCAAGAACAGTAGTATTGAAGAAAGTCCAAGCTAGAAGTCTCAAGGGGTTAAATGCGGGGATTTTCATCGATCGCTCGCGTAAAAGAACATAATGCTTCCATCGTGATGTTAAGAAGGTCCCAGGGGCCAACTTAATTAGGGTTTGATATGTCTGTTTGGCAAACTGAAGTGTCTGGAACTGATATAATTTGTATTTCCACTCAAAACCATAAGCATTTGCAAAGGAATATGCCCCACTCCACTTTCAACCTCGTGCAACTCCCTGCTCTAGTGTTTATGTATGCTTGAGAGAGAGAGAGAGAGAGAGAGAGGGAGAGAGAGAGAGAGAGAGGGCTACCTCTGATATCAGGTGGTTGTAAAACAGTTCACAAAATTCAAGTATTAGCCCCTGTGGGAAAACATCCAACCTGACTGTGTGCTGCTATGTATCCACCCCGCCCCTACCCACCCCTATAACGGTGGCTCAGCAGCAGAGGAAGAGTGGGGTTGGGTACACCCTCTACCAGGGCCGCAGTTATTATTGTGGGCATTTTTTTGCTGACATCAGACCAAAATGACTGCCTATTTATCTAGAGACATATCTGTGAATATCTGTAAAAAATCAACCTGTCGCCCTGGTAGAGGGTAGGTTAGGTCTAACCACTCAGCTTGGCATCTGGAGTAAGTGTGAGGCCATGTTTGACTTGCATTTTGTAACATTGAAAGGGATGTGCGCTACTCGTGCAATGATTTTGTAAGTAGCTGCTAATACCCTGTGGTACATGTAAGAGAGTAGGGGGGAGGGCAAACTCCCCTTAAAACGTTCCATGCATTAGGTATATTATCTCATAACGGAGTTTCGGTGCAAAAAGTATATTCTCGGTATGATTTTTCCACATTCGTCTTTCAACCGACTATCGCTTGAATTTCGAACCTTGGGCTGTATTCCCAGAGCTTTTAGATCGATCTATCCCCGCGGGGAGTCTCACTAGATTACTGTCAGATAATCCGGCTTAAATGTCCGCCCCGCCTACTACAAGTTGTAAGGGGGTAATTAACTTTCGTGTCCGCCCGGCTGACTTTCGTGTCCGCCCGGCTGACAGCTATTTAGCGTGAACCCCCAGGGAGTTAGGTCGATCTAAAGTAGATCGATCTAATCTCTGGAAATGGGGTCTTATAATACCATGGTTATAATACATGACTGGATCTCCAATCTAACCACTCAAAATAATTTCACTTAGATTATTACTTTCTGTCACACAAATGCTGAGGGTAAGTGAGTTGAAGTGTGGCTAAAATAGCGCACAAAATTGAAACTTTCCCAGAAAAATTGATTTCTTTGAAATAATGAAACACGATATTTGCTCTCTCATTTAATGATTGTCTCAAGTTGTTTAAGTTCTTCTCGGGTAAAGAACAATTTGTTTTTGTCAACATTAAAAGCGGTGTACGCATTTTTTTCTTTTTGAGAAAATAACAGGAAAGGGACGTGTGTTGCTAACGGAGAAATTTATTTCAAGTGTTTAACAACATTTTTAGGTAGCAAATGTATAAAGGAGAGCCGGGGGGGGGGGGGGGGGTAAGGGAAAGGGAGATACACTTAAAGTGGTTAGAAGAAAATTATGTATTTTGTTTACGGTGTTTATCTGCATCAGTACGAAAAATACTCAAGCAAATATAACCCTTTAAAAAACGCATTTTCACCAAAGGACCTTAGATAATACATAGCATACACGTTTAACGCCGTATCACAGTAGCTTTTCAGCGTGTCTGGTCTCATTAATCGTATCGATAGTTTCTAGTTGGAAATAAAAAAAAAATCGAGGAACTTTTTGAGAAGACGATAACTATGGTTGCTGCAAACATGGACTAAATTTAGTTAAATCCCCCCTCTCTCTCTCCAACCCACTTTAAAATTACTCGCAAGGCCCTGTTGTTATAGCTTAAAAGATATCAGCATAACCAAGAAGTTATAATGAGATATATAACTTCTTGGCATAACATAAGGTTGTGGGAGGGACTAAGTGTGCTCTCACTGGTCCGTGCGAAACTACAGCACGAACCATCTGGCCACTGTTGTCGACCGTGGAAAAACTGCCATGACGTACTTCCGCTTGGCCTTTGACACTAAATCTGATTTTGCAGCATTCAATATTGAAAATTCGAGTCTCGTCAACTCATCATCTGTCAGCCCACAGTGTATGATATAATGCTGAGTAATGACAACATATCATGTTTGATAGTGCGTGTGATACCTACTTCCTCGAGCGAGCTTATGAAACAACTGAACGGGATATTAATCGATTATGGTTTTCGCTGAAATTGAGGGCTCTTATGCCGAAAGACGTCACGTACCTAATAAAAACATCCTGGACAACTGACAAATAACAGATATTTCCCCATGCAGATTATGTGGAGTAGAAAAGCAGCATGTTATATGAAATTTGATAAAAATGAGGCTGTGAATGTTGGTGTTGATAATATGTGACAGTAAGCTTATGATGTTAAGAGTCTCTCTTTCTCTCTCTCTCTCTTTCTCGCTGTTTCTCTATCTGAATCCGCCTTTTCGTCTTTGAAAGTTGTTTAGGGCGTCTTTTTAATGAGAAGACTGAAGTGAATGCGACTTAAAAATACACTGTTTGGCCCAAGTTTGTGCCAAATATTTTGTTAAAATGAAAAGAAATCCGAAGGAAAAAAATCCGATAAAATGTAGACTTAACTTGGAGTGCTTTTACAATTTGTCGGATAAGTGGTCGGGTCTGTTTTTTCTTCTTACATGTCAATAAACAGCACGACACTTTGGAATCCTGGAAAGACGGCACCTGCATCCGCCGGGAAACGTTGTGTATATGAACGTGCAACATGTGTCGATAAACATGTGACGCCGAGACAGCACTCGCGGGGTAGGGTTGGTCATGGATTCGAGCACGTGTCTATTTTTTCTGAAGTGAGAATTCAAAGTAAATATTATTTATATTAAAATCATTTCGCAAAACAACAATCAATCAACTGTCGGAAGATGAAAAGGCTAACTGTAGATTAGTTAATGTAGGCTGCCCTGAGCGAACCAGACGATGTGCATTTATAGTGTTTCCTTTCGATATACAGTCCTGAATATGTTTTTTTTTTCAAATAATATTAAAATATTAATTTTGAAATGGTGCGGATTGCAGCCTCGGGTCTTAATTTGAACTTGAGTTGCAGAGGAAGAGTACCAGCACGTTTTTCTCTTGAGGACGGTGTGAAGTATATCCAGTTTAAGGATAAGGAAAGTTTATTGCTATCAAATGCATCACTGTCGTGGTGGTTACGTATCAATATACTTTTNCCTTGGAGTATTTCAGTTATTACCACTGTTACAAAAATTACAATGAGAAACCGGTGATCTATTGAAATATCAAGGGCTTTGATATAAGCTGTCTTTTCGCCTGCTTACAGCCAATTCACAGCAGGGAATTCTGCTGCTCTAACAATGGGGGATTTGGAATTAATCCGGGTTTTATTCAATAGCAGATTATCCTTTTTATGCACCTGTATGTGTGTGTGTGGGCTTGATTATTTAATTCCCAACATCAATGAAGATGCCATTTTTATTGAACCTCTCAATCTGAATCTAGGTCTTTTTTCCAATGTGGTTATATGCTACAATGAAAACGACAAGATTTGATTAAATGTGAGTACTAGTGAGCCATTATTGTGAAATGTTACCCGGCAGTAAACGCAAGTAGAGCGAACATTAAAACATGTAACAAAGCACGTTTACCGCCATCCAATATCACCGGGGTGAAGCTAAACGTTTATTTCCTTTCCTTTGTGGGTTTTCATGTTTTAGATATTAGATTCAAAAGCGATTTGTAACAAATGCAAAGCGGTGATTTATTGGCGTGAAATGCATGAAAACAGATTTATATTTTGCTTAGATACTTGTAACTGAATGCTCAGTGTCAGCTTTACCTTTTCCGTTCACTCAATATATTTAATGCGCATGCTCTTCCTTTAGTCCGTTCATTATCTCTCAAATTTATAGACCGCCGTGTGCGATTGCAATTTTCATCTGCACTGGTGCAACCTCAATGCACTAAAATTGCCATATCTGAACCATAAAAAAACAATTCTTCACAAAAAAGGCTTTCGTTTTATGTAAACATCGTCTAATTCACCTTTAATATTTCATTTTAAAAAGATGTGAACCGAATATGCGCATTAAGTAGGAAGGCAATGCTATCACTTTTGCCTAGCATGAACTGACTATTTTCACAGCTGGAAAATACTTTTTTTGCTTTACTCGATTCAGGGCTGAAAACTAACAGTCGTATAAGCAGTTCTGATAGTGAGCAACGCTCGGGAAGCCTACTTGCACGTGTTCATAAAATACGTCACCGCCGTGGTTGTCAAAAAATGCATAAAATGTGTCCATGTGCTTCAAGATGACTTCTTTGGAGTTTAAATATTACAATTGAAAACAAGACCCTTGTCACGGATTCCTACTCTCCGCCAGATGTCCAGTTCGGCGAAGACGTCATTTCTCTGAAAAATCCTTGTTGGATTCTATCACAACAAGATATTCATTTGGATGTTCGGTTTACGGAATATCAACTGACTTAAATTTCACTTTGACAGCAGAAAGAAAAAAAATCTTATTTTTTGTTATCAATGCGTTGAACGAATAGGGCCTATCTTGGCGTATTAACTTATTTTAGTCCCTGTACAATATAGATCTTATACAATATTCTTTAACTCTTTCTTAGAACATAACAAGAAAAATCCTTCAGATTTAATAAAGTTTCTGTGGAGTTTGCAAATCTAAAGAACTCCATTCATTGAAACACGTTACTTTTTTTTTTACGAAATAAGAAACATATAAGTGCGAGGAAAACACAAGATAAAATGCGACATTGGTGACGATGAGGTTCATCATCTCAACTAGCACAACGCGTTAGTTGTTTATTACTCATAAGTTCGCCGTATGACCAAAATAGGAATACAATTTTTCTTTCTTTTTATTTTTAAGGTGAAAACTTTGCCGTTTTTAGAGACGAGAACGGATCAGCACACGCGGTGGACGCGTACTGCTCTCACATGGGGGCTAACTTGGCGGTGGGCGGCCGGGTGATAGGGGACTGCATCGAATGCCCCTTTCACGGGTGGAGATTCCGAGGGGACGATGGCAAATGTACACACATTCCTTACTGCGAGAAAGGTGAGGTTGATTTTTTACAAACTTATTTATCTTATCACAAACACTTGATCAAGTGAGAGAGAGAGAGAGAGTTAATATCATAACATTATCCATCTGAATTGATTGACTCCAAGTCTTTTATCTGACTCTTATTCATACCTGACTCTTCCTCACTGGCTCTCACTCTGTGTACTTCATCTAAAACATTAATTAAACTTAATTTATGTGTTCCCTCACCTTCAGTGCCTGACAGGGCCAAGGTAAAATCGTGGCCTGTTCTGGAGAGGAGTGGCCATATATTCGTGTGGTACCACGCCGAGGGCGTGGAACCCACCTGGCTGCCACCAGAGATAGACGAAGTCGAGAGTGGACACTGGGTATACAAAGGACGAAATCAATATTTTGTTAATACTCATATTCAAGTAAGTTGAAAAAGCAGTAATAAGACGTAGTTAAACCCAAAGATCTGGTTTGTTTGAAAATAATTCTCTTTTGACCAAAACAGAATTACTCAATTTTAAATCATTCATGTCACTCAGCAGTTAACCTCTTGGCAGTTAACTATAAACTATGAGAAGCGAATTGCAAATTTGCCAAAGTTGAATATAAAGATACAGTGTACATATATACAGAAATATGCGTTTAATACTGTATATTGAAATTAATCATAATATACCAAACTATGCACAGGATATTCCTGAGAACGGCGCCGATCAGATGCACCTTGCACAGGTCCACGGTCCCTGCATATTGAGTGGCGTCGACTTGCGGTATATGTACAGTAAACTGTGGGAGTTTGCTAAACACAACTGGCAGGCAGAATGGCAGCCATTACCCGAACCCAATACCCACATCGCATGCCTCGAACTCGGCCACAAACTGTCCATATTAGACCGTAAACTACCTGGGTTGGAGATGAGAGTCAACGCAAGACAGGTATGACACAGTCATATTGTGGCCTTTGTTGTAAAAACTGGCATTTGATCTTGACCTTTTTCTGTGTAAAGGCGAAATTATATATTATGGACGTCGGTGGGTCCTATTTACTCAAGCTGGTAAAGATAAAGAGTCAGACACAAATGCACGCACAAGCGCACACAATAAATACATGCACATATGCAAGACTCCACTAGATGACCAATATGGCCACTACATTACCAATATGTCAGGGGCACCCCACGAGCATTTTCCCAAAATCAGTCTAAAGTGAATGTTTGATATAAAAATAACATGTTTAGGGTGTTTCC
>NW_019776171.1:0-61861 GCF_001039355.2 Lingula anatina | reverse complement strand
TAACATTTGATTGTCATTATGCTGTTAAACATTATGTAATGTTGCATCAAAATTTGAAGAAACCTAGGCAACCCAGTCTGTTTGGTAAATTTTTCTGGCAATTTAACAGTTTTTTGTGAAAATTTAATTTTTCACTTATTTGCATCTTTATTTTCTGTTTTTTTTTGTCTGTACATTTGACAGCTTTGCTGCCTTGTTACTTGATTTGTTCATTCTGTTTAAATTATTTAGTCGTAGGTCTACTGTTGGATTTTTCTGCTGGCGTTTAAATAGCAATCAAGCGAAGTATCTTGGTTTTTTAATTAATTTAAAGTAAACCTTCAGCCTTCACCCCCATATTTTTAGAGGAAATAAGTTTTCCATGCAAAAGCTTATGCGCCCCCCATATCTGAGGGGCCAACCACTGTCTCTGGTGCTGTGCTGGTTTAGAGGAAGTCACCTTTGGAACCCAGAAAATCTGGGTATTGTATAAGAATTCCAACCGTCCCTAAATATAAAAGCTATCAATTTTGATAATTGAGATAGAAAAATCAAATTTCAAGATACCCTGCAACGTACCCGTAAAGCCTCTTGAGAGTGAAGAGTTCGATTGTAGGCACAGCTTCTCACAGAGAAGATTTTGGTGCAGTTGTCAAACAATTCTACAGCTTGCTTCGCCAGCGAGTGGAATCTCTCTGGGGATTTCACGCCTTTGTAGAAGAAAAGATAATCCGAGTATAGCCTGGAACAGAAGAATGCGTAGGGATTTACTTTAAAATTAAAAGGAATGTCAACATATTTGTGGTTTCTTAATTTCTGTAAGAAAGGTAATCACTTTTTTAAAAAATTCACGTAAATTTTAATGCGATCGCCAAAGCTACACAGACTATTACCGACTGTGCTCTCAATGTAGGCCTATTCTCAAGACGTGAAAAAACTGAAGAAGTTTTTAAGGATCGTAACTTTTTGTACTGTTTTGGATGTATAGTATGCTTTCGTGATAAAGAGAAAAAATGCTGAAATTACCAAAAAAAATATTTTGTTGGTGTTTATTGTGAATCAGCGCGCTCAGATCAGTCGCAAGCAAAACTTCGTTTATAAATCCATGGAATCTCACCTCTCAGTTGGTTCCCTAAATATGGCTAAAATTTTGGCCCCTGGTTGAAAGTAGCGTATGTAATGCGCTGTGGTTATGTTCGGCTCGTGAAGCTGGGGATTGTTGCCCAACAATCGGATCCAGTAGTCGTTATCAAACAAAGTATTGGTGCTGTAATCACCTGAAATATTCACACCATGATAGGTTTACTTTATTTTGAATCTAGAAAATTGGAGATATATGAAATTGTGTCCATTCTCGGTAAAGAGGACTTTCATTTACTTCTGTTTTATTGTCAAAACATTATTCATATAATAGGTCAAAGAATTTGGTTTAAGCATTTTGATAATAAGAAAACAGAATCACGTTTAGGTATCCGTTATATTCCAGATGGTTTCCCAATTTGTGATAGTAGAAAATAAAAATGGAGAACGCAATTTATGAAAAAGTTCGAGAGAGTGTGTTTGATGGGTCTATTCACAATTGTTTCCCTTGCTGTCGGCGCATCAAACACAACCATCATGGGACAAAGTACAAAGGAAAATGTTCCAGTTTGTGGAGAATCTTAGCAACAAACACCAAATGTCTTGCAGCATTTTCTGGTTTATTTAAACATATTTTCCTGTAACAAAATTTGGGTTTTAGAACATGTAGTATTTTACCGAGTTTACAATGTTGAAAATTAGTAAGAAGTTGAAAAGGCGGGACTAGCAACCCACAGCAAACTTATGCGGACTTCCTCTAAGGCGGCCTCTATTCCAAAGTTAACTCGGAATTCACATTCACTACGCATCTAGCAATAACAATATCTTGTTCCAGTTATTCTTGTCTATCCAGAAGTCAATCTAAATCACTATATATATTTAGGGTCAAAGCAAACACCCAGAATTTCAAAGAACCGTCTTGCGTTTTCTCTCACCATTTCAACCTATGAAAGCCTGAGCCTCAGATCCAAAGGCCATCAGAATTTTTATTTGCACAGTTCTTACATGTGCCTGCTTGCGTGCATAAAGATTGACAATGGCCTATGTAAACAGAATAATATAAAACTGAACCTGACATTTAGGGTAGCATATAGCAAACTAGCTGCAGTAAGGAGCTCCGAAATTTTAGGAATACGTGACCCATTACTTGCTTATCGATATCTGTAATCTAGCATTAGTATTATTTGTGGAAATAATATTGACACACGCCTATCACAAATGAGAAAATTTATTGCCGTAACTTTGATAGACTTTAAATTTGTGTCCGGCAAAGATTTCTAAGGTAAACAGGAGTCGAGGTCAGTGACGTAATAATTCGAGAAATAATAACAATTTTTAAGTCGAGGCAGATGAAAAGCACTAGCCATGGCAGCATTGTCGGTCAAGGTCATTTGTGTAGGGTTTTGCGGCATATAACAAGGCGTTTTACGCACGCACCTTTTCAAAGGAACCGTTCGCGGCGTGTTCTGTGGGGACATAAAATTCAATCCTCTGATCCTCGTTCCCAGAACTCTATCCACACACCCACACACACGCGCACACACACACACACACACACGCACGCACACACACACACACACTTGCGTGTGCACATCTTTTTAGTCGATGTAGATGAAAAGCACCGGCATGGCTATGGCAGCGTGCCCCCCCCCCCCCCCAACACACACACACACACACGCGCGCGCGCAGCTACGGTCTACATTTAACTACATAAGAGTACAGCAGGTAATATTTCAACTGCGTCTCATTTTCTCGCACCTGTGAAACGAGAAGGGAATTAGTCGCAGCTTTCCATAACTTTGTGATCTGTTACATGCTGTGTGCAGGTGAACGCCGCCATACTTTGTGACAACTTAATGATGGACTTTGATAATGTTCAGATCAATTTTCACAAATGATTAGTAACTACTGTTTGGGTCCGGTCCCATTTCCTTGAATTACAAAATAATAATGCCAGGTGCAAAAGCTTAATGTAAATATGTATTATTCATGAACCAAAGTTTTCTAAAAATTCCGTAATACCCAGCTGACGTACACATGAGGTGTATTAGTCGCTTTGACTCATACCCTGGTTTTCAGTGTACTGACAGTAACCATAACTGGCAACTGAATAGTGTGCCTATCACAATGATAACCCCTCTACTCAGGGAGTGTAAATCATATTTAACCTACCGACTATTTGATGGTGCAGCTTTGGACAAGTTGTACAGGTATATTTTTCAATCACCCTTGCAGGGTAATCAAAGAGGTCCACAAAGTCAATGAATGGCACTCCACTCCCGTTGCCTGCTTAAAGGGGGAGAGGAGGTATATATTCATTAGTTTAAAGTACAGCATACTCCTACAAAAATATTGTGAAAAGTTTATGTTGCAGTTTTACCTTATTATTAAAATATTAAAATAATAATAATAATAATGAATCCAAATGTGTTGCAAAATAAATGGCACAATTTTTTACAAAAAGCTTTCAGACGCTAATGATGCCAACAAATAGATAAATACAAACAAGATTAAAAAGGGACAATCGTCCAAGCAAAAGTTAACTTGGGTTCTATAAGACGTCGTATTACCTGCCGTATTGTATGCTAATCTCCCCCACCACTGTGACATCTTCAGCAAACCATCGGCGACGTCAGGATGACTCCGGATCCGCTGAAACAGGTCCGTTGTTCCGCACTTGGCAATTCCTGCCAGGTAGAAATATGGTATGCACCGTAACCGTTTTTTGTTTTGAGACCACCAGGAATACAAATTGAATTCCCACGACTTAAAAGCGCCACTGTTTTTCTTAGCGTAAGGATGGAACATTCCGTACCAGTTGTCTCTGTATATTTTCCCTTTTCCAATTAAAGGATCGAAGTCTTCGTACCAACACGGGTTTTTGTATTCGGGAAGGAATTTTGGTGGTTCCTAGAATGCATTTCATACATTAAAACAAATGAGTATATGATAAATATACATGTATACTTAAATATATACGTATAAGTTAAAAAATATATCTAAATTAAATGTTTTGCGGGAAACTCTAGAGTCCGTCTGTTTAACGAGAAAATAAATAAATAAATAAATAAATAAATAAATAAATAAATAAATAAATAAATAAATGAACGTGACTGTTTGGCTTGACGTCAACAGTCAGACGAGAGCCAGTCAAGCAGGAGACAAACCGAGTCAACGTACGGGGTGCAGTTTAATGAAAATGGGTCTATGCTGAGCTGACGACTTGCTGATCTGAACATCCGACCAACTTCAAATGCACCTTGTATATAGACATGATGCTACCAAAGCATCGACCACTTCTGGGTACCTTTATATTTTACTGTGTGTACTAGCATCGTAAAATTTAATGTTATCTTCCAAATTAAAAATTCTCATGACAGGAAGTATTAAACANATCGTAAAATTTAATGTTATCTTCCAAATTAAAAATTCTCATGACAGGAAGTATTAAACATGTTTGAACATTTTCACAGATGGTGTTTTTAAAATCGAAAATATCTATTCATTCGGGTTCAACCCAAGGTAATATAAATATGAAGTGAATACTTTTGAAACATATTGTCCATGTATTCAATTTGATCTGAGTCGATCATAATGAGATAAGCGAAGTTTATTCTGCTTTCAGAGTAAGTGGATGCCACCATGTGCACTTTACCTTCAAACCTGTCATCCAACGAACACTTTTCTCTATGCTCTTCTTCATCCCCTCTGACAGACCAGCCGGAAATCGATAAGTCTCCAGATCTGATGGCGGTTTCTCAAGATTTAATGTTAATTTCTGTCCATTTTCCCCCGGGTTCTCCAAACCAAACTGATGGTGCATGGGTTTATGTTCTCGAAATATAAAATGCATTCGACGATGTTGGAATTGTCCTGAAAAGTGAACGGGACAAGGATTTATAAAACAAGTTTCCAGCTGAGCACACGTCCCACCTTCTCCTTTCACACTTATCAGAAAGAACCTATATCGTGAATATGGGTAGAAAAATTAAAATAAAAAATTTTCAATTTTTCTGGCAGTCAAGCCTTTACTTTAAAAAAATATGTGACCGACCATCTCTCAAGCGACTTTCAAACTCAAAATCCCAATTAATCAAACGTTTAAAAACCAACAAAATCTTTGTTTTCATAAATATGCTTTTGAAAAAAACATTACGCATTAAAGGCCAAGCCTTTACAATTTATAATGAGGGTGCTTTGAATAAGCTCTGCATAAATTAAGATAAGTAAATACGGTAAATATCATTATAAGAGGAAGAAATTGTTTTCACAATGGTAGCGTTTTCTACCATGGAGAGCAGTTTTATACTTCCAAACTCATATAAACCCCTCTCATCTAGGTAATTAAGCAATAACGAAGCGAACAGTGCATGTAAAATCGGTAAGAAGATAAAAAACGTCGTCTTATGTCAGACATTCATGTCTCTCTCTTAATGTTGTATGCAGTGAAGTGAAAATTAAAATGTTTTTAGTCATAAAGCGCCACGTTTATTATTAAATCGACAATTCCATGTAGATACTAAAAGTCGTTGTCAGTCTGCATAGTAGGCCTACACTTTTCGTCTTAAAAACTGCACCCTACCCCCACTGTGAAATGAGTGAACTCTCTCTCCCTCTCTCTTTATCTTAAGACTCATCGTTTGTTGCATGTTCCTTAACTTCAAATTCAGTGAATGTTTTATCTTTTCCCATAAGTTCGCCTTTTGAGTTAAAAACTTAAAAGGTATGTCTAAAGCACATTAAAATTAACTTGAAAACGCAGCGCAGTACATAACGTTCCAGCTATTAAACCGAAATAGGCCTGTGTAAAACCCACAACTTTTGCTAGATAAATATACATTAAACTTACCATTAAACCCCAAATAGGTAGTTAAACCGAAGGCTGAAATGCAAAACAGGACAGTGAACACTAAATTCCTCCCCTTCAATCCGCAAGTAAAAGGCGTCATGTTCTGTGATTGTGTTCAATCCAGTTCGGACGATTGATATGTACATGTACACGATCTTATTAATCTTGGTCCACTCAAAGTGGGTGATTCGTATTCTGTCATTAAGGCATGTTTTAAATGTCGTTTTGATTCTAACCTGAATTAACCCATACAGGCTGCCATAATTCGTTTCACCATCTTCTCCAAGAATACTAGACTAATAGCTGCGTTTCAGCTCAATCCAGTCCGTTCTTGATGCAGCATGGGTATCCCCGCTCTCGCAACTATGAATCCACCTGAAATATATAGATATCCTATGCAGGGTTGGTTTCACTGCCCTGGTGAGTAGTTTCTCGCTTGTGTTTTAAAAACGCTCACTCCCAAACGTGTTACACTTGCTCTGCCCGCTAACGAGGTTAAGAACAACACATATCTGACATATTGGTCGATTAATGTTCTTAATCACACCTGAAATGTATGGCACCCGACTAATTCCGACCTGTGAATAAAGAGAGTCAGCCTGCGATGAAGACCAGTATGGGAATATGTACATATACCTGCTAACATAAACGCCGCAGTGAAAATGCACCTTATCACCAAGGACAAGTCGGAGGCATAACTAGTCCCATTGTATTGAGTAGGATCTTTATTTGAAAGCGTCACGCAATGACTACTAAATAGGCCCTTATTCATTGTACATAAACTGTACAGGTTATTCTTGATTCTACAACGACTCCTAGACTCCAGGAAGCAATATGTGAGACGAGCATTCTTTGCAGCTATATAAATTATTATTATTATTATTATTATAGTGTGATGTTCCATCAGTCAGATTATCAGACGAGAATCACGAGACCTTCAGTATTTCGACGATCCCCATCTACGTAGATCTTGATCACATGTTACCACGTGCCTTGACGTGCACCTCTAAACACTGGCCATGTGTCTGTCTGAAACAGCATACTTTCTTCATATTACTTTCTTCATATAAAATCGATGTAAAATGTGCTATGCGACTACATACACTTAAAAGGTAAACGTTCTTAATTTCTACCTACCCGTGCACATTGTCGTGCTTTCTGTGTTTTCCAATGAGAACCCAACATATGGTCATTCATTTATGCACCGTCAATACACGTTAGTTTCACCAATACAGCATCAATATGCGTTATATAATTTAATAAGAAAACGTTTAACTAGTTTAGTTTAGGTTTCAATCAGTCAATCACAGACTTCGCTTCTCCAGAACTGACGCTGCCAGTGCTAGATGTGACTTGTTAGTGTGATTTTACATCTGCGTCAAAATATGTCGACATAAGAATTGTTTCATATTTTCAAATGTTCCAACACAAATCTAAACTTTTAAAGGTAAGTGTTAAGATTTTTTAAGAAGTGTCAACATACATTAAAATAGTCGATCCCATATTAGCGATTCATTCTAGAGAGGTCAAGTAGATATTCTTTGGATCGATCACTGCTTTTATTGTTAAACGAAGCTTACAAAAAAACACATATGCTTAATAATTTTCTATCAGCACAACAGAGTAAATCCCAATAAATACATTTTATGCTACACTTGTTATAGCTTTTCACTTTGAACACTGAACAGATATCGAGCCAGTTTGAACAGCCACCACAAACCCAATCAATAAGGCAAATACATACCCACGGTAGGATGTGACGCGTCCTGCTGAGAAGATATGAAATAGTTGTCATCAAATATAATTCAGGTCCCGATCATATTAATAAGAATAATTCAGCATATTCCAGCTGTATTACGTTTCAATCGTTGGTGAAGAAATCAGGAATATATTGTTTTCAAAAGTATTTGTTTTTATTGACAACGACATTGTGTTAGCGGTGCATTGCACCTGATAAATGGACCTTGCGGACTCAATGCCTGTTTAGCTCTGTCCAGAAACCTAGAAAATAGCTGAGAGAACAGTTTCATTAGCTCTGTATGTATAAATTCAAATTACTGTTTTTCTTTTTATCAAGAGCTTGTAAAATATGTGGGTATTACCTCCAATATTTCTGTGACACCAACAAGCCTGAGGTTAAAATGTACAGTAAAAACAGAAAGAGCCAAAAATATCATCAAAAAAGCAGAAAGAGCTCTCCTGAGGGAAAGAATCAACATCACCAACCAGAGAATAATAGAGCTGAAAAAGGATAAGAATGTGCAGGCAGAGAAAGTGAAAGAAAGACTTAAAGATGACAAAAACATATATGACATTACATGTGACATGGTGGACAAAGTGGGTGAAAAGGAATTTCAGAGGTCCAAAAAGACACAAATAAATAAACTCAACAAGTTGACTAACAAACATATAGAAAAATCAAACACTGTAACTGAAGTTGACCTAACAGGAACACAGCTGAAAAAGTGGGTCAAGGTGTTATCTAATTATCAACCTACTGAAGATGAAATGAAGCTAATGGCTAAAGGGCTCAATTATGCTATACATGTAGCACCAAGCAAATTACCTGTGAGAGATGTCATCATACAGACTGAAGTGGCATGTCAAAAATTGAATATAGAACAAGCAGCTAAATTGAGACATGAAGTAGTAGGAACGTTGAGATCCAGTAACCCACCCAAACCAAATTTGACCAAAGGGGAAAGAAACGCCATAAAGTCCCTCAAGAATAATAAGGACATCATTATAATACCAGCAGATAAAGGGAAAGCAGTGGTTACTATGGATAGGAATGAATATGAAGAAAAATGCAACAACCTGTTGAAGGACGAAACAACATACAAACAATTAGCAAAAGACCCAACACAGAAGCTGAAAACAAGACTTATCAACAAGTTGAAGAACATCAGAAAAGAGAATAGAATTGATGATGCCACATACCAGAAGATATACCCTACAGCAGAAGTGACCCCCCGGTTCTACGCCACTCCAAAAATACACAAAAAGGACAATCCTGTCAGACCAATAGTATCCGGGATAAACTCTATTACATATGAATTAGCAAAACACCTAGCAAAATTATTGAAGCCTCTAGTCGGAAAAACAAAATACCATATACAGAACTCACAACACCTCGTTAAGCTGCTGAAAGGTATAACACTTGAAAAGGATGATACACTTGTATCTTTTGACGTTTCCGCCTTGTTCACCAGCGTCCCGTGTGATGAAGTAGTAGGAATGTGTGTGAACAGATGCCAAAAAGACACCACCTGGGCAAGTAGAACAGCATTAACACCTGAAGACATGGGCGAACTACTAGCTATGACCTTGGACACCACCTACTTTCAGTACAAAGGAAAATTTTACCAACAGACCTATGGAGCAGCAATGGGTTCCCCCCTGTCACCAGTCATAGCTAATATNAGGGAAAACTGGACATTCCAAAGAAAAATAGCAGAAGCTGTACACATCAGGACCAAACAACCAGACCTGAACAGACAGGGGGGGTATGATTTACCAGCTATCTACCTCACGGTGCTTCAGAGGGATGCAGAGGAGCCCCGGGGGGAGCAAGTAACAGTTACAACACAAGGCCAGTGATTAGGGGCAATTGACCTGGATTTTCATTCCAGGTGAAATGACCCTAGTCATTTACTCCCTGATGATGGTGACTGACAGTCACAGAAATATTGGAGGTAATACCCACATATTTTACAAGCTCTTGATAAAAAGAAAAACAGTAATTTGAATCTAGAAAATAGCATTGTACTTAAGAAATGTCTCAGAAAGCAAATCGAAAACCCATGTATTGATCTGTTCGATAACCTAGAAAGTGGTTTTCTTTGTAGGCATCTGCCAAATTAAAATAACAATAAAAAACTAAGTAATAACAACATCTTTAAAACATTTGAATTTCTTTATTCAATGTGTAGTATCATTTTCCCCATATTTTCCATGTTTCATTTTTCTTTTCATATACTTAAGTTGATGCATGCATACCAGTATATAAATGAAGAGGTATTCAGGAAACAGTTATTTCAGACTCTCTAGATGGTGTTTTCATGTATGTCCAGTGAAAGTAGAATGCTTCGATTTCCCTTTAAATTTTCAAACATCGCAGTCATTCTTATGTCAGACTTTTCCAATAGCGATAATATTTTTATTCATAAAATGTATTAGTAGTCATGTAATTTTTCAAAACTTTTGAATGAACACCTTTTTGTTTTCACTAACAAAACACTGTCAATTTGTTTGAATTTAATGAAAATTTGTCATGATGACTGAATTGTTAGACACACAATCCTAAAACTGATGGTGGGAAGGGACGCCAGGCGAAACATGGGAAACTCAAATGCTACTGGTAATATAGATATGCATCCTATTTTTATGAAGATGATAGTGCAGGTTCTGTTGTACTTTGTCTGTGGAAAACATTGATAATGTCCTTCTTTAGCTTAACTTTAATTGGCATTGCCTCAAATTGTTCCATGTCTATTGAGAACCAGTTTTCTTGTCCCTGAAAAAAAAAAAAAAAAAAAAAGAGATTAGTCACTGACATTATGAGACAAATATTAGAAACTCATTTGTCTCTCACGTGCATGAAAATATTGCATGCAAACACTGGATTCAATAAAAGCCCTCCATGAAATCTTCAATCAGTTTTGGATTCGGTTAGTCAAAACAAGATTGAAAGACATGTTTTACTTTAACATTATATGTAAAAACATGGTTTACAAAATTGAAAACTTTTCATTGTTTGAACTGACATTTTTACGAACTGCCAAAAAGCAGTAACATATTACTAAACATCTTTAATGCTAAAATAAATCCTATCCAAGTGGGGAAATCGTATGTGCTGATGTGGTAGCAGAGGACCAGAAACACACCAGAAACATTACTCTTGAAGGACACCGTTATTTCTGAAAACAGTTTTGGGTGATAATAATTAGAAAGTAACTGTGTTACCTCTGGAAGTTCTGGAGACAGTGTAAATTCCCCTGCAGTAAAAATTTTAAAACGTTCATCACTTTTAGCACCCCTGTGAGGTTGATTTTCTCCTTGTCTTCTCCACCTAGAATAACAAGTTTAACATTATAATGTAGAACAAACAGAAACAAATTTTTCATTTCACTTCCCCATTCATATTCTTTCTAAATGAAATAAAAATTTTTCATTTGGAATCTAAATGTAAAAGACCGTTTCATAAATAAAATTAAATAAAAATTCATTCAAACATTTTCACAGCCCATATACAGTATTTGATATAGTAAATATCAACTCCCTTCTTTCTTATACTTAAATATTTACTGAATCTATTTAAAACAGTAAGGAATTTTGAATGAACATACAACCAAAATTTGACAATGCAGTAACAATTTGTGACTTCATGCTGCTTTTCAAAAAAATATATTTCTTTACGGAATTCTTACCCCTCTTTAATGAAGTCCATTTTGGAAAGGTTATCTGGTCCTATTGATATTTCCATGCCCTTAGGTGTCTAGAAATCAAAGCAAAATTGTTTTATTTACTAAAAATGATGCAACCATTTTTTGCTTAGCTCAACTGAGTCAAATATCAGAAAGAAAAATCAGAGACAAATTAAGGATTTTTTCTTTCACATTCATTTTAATTTTTGATACAACAGGTTAGAGAAATTCATTTAAGAAAATTATATATTATGTGTAGCATGAAAAAAATGGAGCATAAAATTACTGAATAATCAGAATTCTACAAGTAAATGGAAAGGAATTTTTCAAATTTCCATGAACTTACCATGAAAGAGACACTTTAACATTCAACTTTAATCTACTTTATTTAGCACAAATAATTTCAGACCTTATTAAACAGAACTCCAAAGACACATGTGACAAATTAATTGTATAAAATATCCCATAAATACAAATATTGATGATGTTTTTAATACTTTTCCATAAAGCTTTCCCTTAAGAGCTTTGATTGAATTGCAGTCACACATACTTGTTTTTCTAGTAGATTGCTTGATAAAACTGTCAACTCTGAAGTGTTGACATCTAGTTTGTGCTCCACCCCGCATTCTTCATTGATGATGTGGGCATAATCTTTTACTAAAATGCAAAAGAATGACAAATATGTCAAATATTACATTCTGCCATGTTTTGTTAAAATACATAGGTATCAAGGTAATTAGTGTTAAGAAATAACTACTTGTTGGTAAATTTTCTAAATGAATTAATCTTGATAGAAACTTGCTATTTGGTTTGTACAACAATAACAAATACCCCAAGTCCAACACGTTGGCATCAGACTGATCTCAACCCTATACTTATCAAAAATTTACAATTTCATATTTTTATGTCTGCGTGTTTCAAATACCTCACTAATTCATATATCTTACTTTATTAGGCCCTATCATTTTAGTTACTCATAAAATGTACTCTCAAACAAAGGTCAACTAACTTTTGACATCTCAACATTTTTCAAAAGTATTACTTAAAGAAAAATACTGTTTTGTGGAAATCTGTATATTAATATGGTTAAAATTGACTACAATTAACACTACCTGGTTCTTTCTTCTTGGGAGGGGGAAGCAGAAAACTGAGCCAACCCCGCTGTTTTTTCTCCTCTGGGGGTGGTGGGGTTTCACATTTTGAGCAACCAGAACAGGGAAGTATATAAGACAGCCTGGCCTTCAGTTCTGGCGGCCATTTCTTCACTGTTGCCCAAACATATGTCCAGCGATGTTTTAAGGGACCAAAATACCAATATCTGTGGTAAAGAAATACAATGTTTACAACTAATGACTGGTAGGTAAATTAATTCTAAAATTACAGAACTAATGACTGACAGGTGAATTAAATCTAAAATTACATCGTTACAAAAGGAAACTATAACCTTGTGAAAATAAAGATATTAGCCCCAATTTTTGTTTATGTTGAAAAGTCCATTTTATGAGTAAGTACAATTAATAAATCTTTAAAAAAAAATTAAAAAATGAAGCATCTAAAATGTGTGAGCAGATACTCTACTTTGATTTAGTGGTTTCTGCATCCCTGAAGTGACTCCACTGAATACTAGAGGCTGCATACACCGTTTTCCCTTCATTGCCCTGAAATGACATCAGCCAGAAAGTTAACAACCAAACTGAAAGTACAACATACTCAATATGTTTTATTTACTTATAGTTTTGGCAAATATTCACGAACCATTACACACTAACTCATCTTATTTTCCCATGCCAAAAAATAACCAATTTTACAATCAGATTTGAAAACTAAAAAACTCACAGTAATGGCCATTAGGTCTATGGGTCTTTTTAATCCTTCAACCACAGCCAAAGCACTTTCACAGATCCATCTGAAAAAAAAAGAAGATGACAACTTGACAGGCACCAAGACTGGCATATACACAGACAACAAGAACAACTTATAAATCATATAAGGGAAAACAAGAAGTTTCTTTTGAAGACAAGGAAATCATTTCTTCAAAATTTTGACAATTTTCCAGGAATGGTCCATCATAATTGCCATAAACAATACACAAATATTGTAGAATAATTTTCATGTTTTCAATTTGACTATAAAGCACATATGTCACTTACCTGACTTGTGAGGCTGTGTCACTAAAAATAGATCTAGCCAAACTATTAGTTTCACCAAGTGGCAAAATGCCTATTGATATTCTCTTTACAAAGTCCTGAAATAGAACACATACATATTATACTACTTTGCATGTGCAGGTACAGTCCATCAAAATGACATTCTAATTTCAAAACTAAAAACATGGCATTATTACTTATTTGACAGTCAAACACTTAGTGCTAGCACAGTAACTTTCTAGTATACAGAACATTACCATACAATACATATAGAGACTTAAATCTAATCACATTTCTCTTTTTTCCATAAAAATATTATTCTGCACTTAATTTGAGATTTAAGACATTCCACTTAAAACATCCCTTCTCATACTGCACTTTCAATGCAGTGTAGCAAAAAGCCCTCTGGAAACTGACCTGATCTTTTCTCCTCAGCAAACCAGTCATAACTTCGGCCACAGTTCCGTCTCCCCCGGCAACCACTATGGCATCTGTATCTTCCAGTCCAATAACATCCATGTATGCCTTTGCCTGGCCTTCACGCTCAGTCTGACAAGAAAAAGAATCAAAATTCAAAACTTCAGATGGCCATACTCAATCATACTGAAGGACTATATTTCATAATCTGGGTCACATGGGGACCATATACCCAATAAACCAGCTCCACTTCAAGGAAGAGGTAGGCGAAGAAAGGTTTATCGGTTTACCTTGATAACAGTGACATCAAGACCAGCAAGGTGGAACAATGGGGCAGCATTCTTGTCAAATAATTGTGTGCACTTTCTGGAATGAAGACAAAAAAGTATTGACTTTCTGGAAATATTTTAACATTGAAAAAAATGATATAACACAACTAAAAATAGAAATAATCAAATGGACACAGGTAAATAGTGTTCATCCATGTCTTTACTTTTAAAAATAACCACATATTCTTGGCTATAACACTGACTTCTATGTGCAAAGTCTCACCGCTTAAGCATGTTCATATCTTTTCTGCAATTATTTGATTCACAATGACATAACAGTCTTTCACATCAAGGAACCCCACCTGTTATTAGCTGCAGGGTTCAGAAACACTGTGACCTTACGTGGGTTTTCATTGGGATACAGGCACTGCTGTCCATAAGCCTAACGGACAAAGAAAAAATGGCCAAGTTTCACCAGGAGAAATTTTTCTAGATAGTAATAAGAGGAGAATATTATTATTATTATTATTATTATTATTATTATTATTATCAGCCACAAATTTTAGAAAAACATATCATTAAGAATTAAGCTTAGGTTACTCAAAAATAATTAAAAAGAAAAAAGAGTAGGAAGCTAGTTAATTGTTAGCTAGTTAAAGTAATAGCAGTTGTACCCCCTATCATAATGCTCAATCTTCCTGTCCTTCTTAAAAGTTTGCAAATGATAACCAAGGGACTGATAATGGTAATAAAAGTCAAGGCAACATTTCTCTTGCCTGAGTGAGGTTTTAACTTGAAACCAAATGTAAATACATTAAAGTATTTAAACATTCACTAAATGAAAGTCATTAAAATCTATGTATAAAAATGTCAAATACAGGAAGCAATAATTAATAAAAAATACCTGTGCCTTTTTACAGTACTGCCGTCTTATATCCAGTTCTCTAAGAAAATAAAAAAATGCATATGTGAATTAACATAGTACTGTGGCTTTAATTTTATTTTTGAATAATTGAGAATTGGTAAACACTACATTTACATAATGCTCAAATAGTCATTCATGCAACCATAAAAAAATTTATTATTATAATTAGCATCAAGTTCACACACTGATTATATAGTTAATGAAAAAGCTGTCATTCATTTAATTTTTAACAATTAGTGTGTGACATGAACTGAGTTGCCTAAATACCCTGACATCCTTGCTGAAAATTTTCAAGACAAAACAAGTGAAATTGCTACTATTATGATGAGAATATCCGATTTTTCTACACTGTTCCACTATAATTCTCAAACTGTGTATCTCAACGTATGCTACCAAGTCCCGCCAATCTAAGCCGCTTGTGTCGCCCACGCCCCTTCAAAAATTGAGATGACGATACGCAAACCTTTTGCTTCTGGTTACAGTGTAACTAACAGCGAGTTCGAGTTGGACCTCAACTTACGAGCGACGCTTTGAACAACTGGTAGGTCTTCAGTATATATACAAATGATTTACAGACTCTTTTAACTTACTCGTATTTGTTGGTTGCATATTTTACACCATAAGCACTCGCGCCTGAAAATAAAACAAGTTTTTTCCAATTGTCTTGCAACTTCTTCACCACTTTCGCCATGCTTACAAGGTTACCAAGTTATCATTCTCCACAGGAAGAAGAGCTCTCTATCGTTTAAGTCCCTTAAGTAATTTTTTAACTAAACTGATATGATGGTTCGTTCAAGCTATTGTTAGCGAGTGTAATCCATGATAATGACTTATAGAAATATATTGCGTGTAATAACCGAACATAGCATATTGTTAAAGGTCAGTTTAACGATGCCTTCTTTTTTTATTTTAAGAAACACTAAGCGATGATATCACAACAATGTTTCCGGACGAAGCAGACGCATATCAAAACATGTAATTACCACTAACGGCATTCAGATTAAGATCATGTCCAAACCAGAATGGGACTGTTTATTTTCACGTTGTGGTAATGCAGACATAGCGAAAGAACTTATTAAATCAGGCTGTGACATCAATGAACAGGATGTCTCCGGAAGGACGGCTTTGCAAATTGCTACAGCTCGCGGCCAGACAGAAAGTGTTCAAGTTTTGCTAGAAAATGGAGCTGATGTTAACGCCAGTGACAGAGCTGGAAATACTCCCTTACATCACTGTGGCCACGCAGAGACGCTTAAGTTATTAGTGAGATATGGAGGCGATCTTAAGAAGGGGTATATAGTATTACTGTCCTTGTTAGATTTTAATTATCAGTACTGGGGTACTAGTACTACTTACAATGTACTCGTTGTACATGTACTATTATACATGTAGTTCTATTTTTGCATTGTATAGTTTTTATATTAAAAAAACATTAGCCATTCAAATCTGTATTGAAGCACCATGCCTATATATTTTTATATTTATATACTGTAAACGCATGTGTACAGTTGTGTACTACTGTAGTATCTGTTTCAGATTGAAAAGAATTTTCCTGTAATAATGCCAAATGCCAGTCCCCCCTTTTTTTGCCTCTTTTTTTATCCTACCCATATAGTTCATGTAGTAGACTGGTACTTCTTTGCAGAATTGAAAATGCCCATCAAAATGCTTGAAATGAATTGATAACAGTCTGTACAATCACCAGTTGCTTGTTATTTTAAAAAAACTTATTTTTATACTGCATTATACATCTGTATATATGTGTGTTAAAGTCCACCTTTCTGTTACAGAAATCACAATGGCCTTTCACCTCTGGAGATGGCAAAAAGGAGGGGTGTGTCAACAGAAGTTCTTCAATTATTTATAGAGCTTCACAATGATATCAAGCCTACAAAAAGGACTTTATCAAAAACTGACTTGAAGCAAAAATTCAGTGCCACAAACAAAGGGAGCATATTTTCAGAATTTTTCATTGATGTGAATTTTGGGGCCATACTGTGTATAGTTATAATAGTAGTTGTGCTATCACTAGGAGTTTCCTGGGTTTTAACAGGAATGTCATTGGAGAGTGAAATGAAAATACCCATTGACAGCTATGAACAAGTCCAACATATAGAACTGTGAATGGGACAGGATATTGGCTTTTCTTGCCAAGTCAAAGGCAATGGGATATCCATATTCAAAGATAATGATTAAAGATATTGATTCTTTTTTATCATACTTATTGAGGAAGAGGGGGCCACCATTATTCTAGACAGGAACGTGATCGGTTACATGAAATGTATGTATAATGCAGGACCATAACTTAATGCATGCAATATACTGTGTATTTCAGATTTGTTCAATTTTGTTTTAATATTCTGAAAAATAGTAGGTGCCTACAAGTGTATAATTGCAGCCTCTTCATTATCACTGAGGCAGTTCAGTTTTCATTTAGTGACAAATATCTACTTTTAAATGTTTTAAATATGATGCTTTGACTCATGGCATGCATGTTGAACTCTTTGCTAAAGTTCTACTGGAATGTGCAAATGTTTCCAGGCAGACAGGATGGAAAAAAATAATACTTTTTACCATTTTGTCCACATCAGGATTTTTTTCATACCATGAAAACGTATTTGATGATTAGAGATCTTTGTTGTCCCTTGTTTTGTTTATGGACATTTTTTAAGAACAAATTTAACAAAATTAAAAAAAGAGACATTTTGTTACACATGGTAGGTTCTCGCAGTTTATTTTCACTCTATGCCAAAAATTGTGAGATTGCTTGAATTCATAAAAATGTGAACTTTTTTATAATGGAGTCTTAAAGAATTTTACCTGTAAGTTTTACTCACTTGTTAGAAATATATATTTTAATGAATCCGTATATATGATGCTTTTTGGTCTAACAATTTCTTTTTCTTGTAAGATAATTTGGAGAAGATTTGGAGTAAATATTTTCCTTCTTATTTTGTTGTTGTTGCTTCCTACTTCTTGTGTGAAACAGACTATTACAGTGAAAGAGAATGATTAAAAATTTTGATGATTTCTTTAAAATTAAGAGGTCCTCTCATTGTTAAAATATTGTTTTGAGGTTAGAGAGATCATTAGTATTTTTGAAAATTAACCATTTATGGTTGTTTTCATTTCTTTTTTCCACTTTGTGTAGTTAGCGTGTGGCATTACCAATATAATTGAATTTTTTTTGATTGATTAAGCAATGAATGATAATCTGCTGTGAACACTGATTTCTCACCTTAGGAACATTGGGTGTGGGGTGTTGCTAGTTAAATCCATTCATTGTGATGAGGATGTACACAGCCCTAGTACATATACTGTACAATGCCATTTTTATTTTTATTAATTTGTTTTTATTTTCTCAGTGCTACATGTATCTCTCTGCAATGATGGATTTTTTTTATGAAAATATTTTAAAAGTTGGATGGAGGGCAAAAGTTCTTTGTACATTTGTTAAGCTAAAATACACTATGACTCATTCAATCTTTTTAATGGGGTAAGTTGTGATTTTTACAGATGCCATATTTTTCAAAGTCAGAAATTCTCAAAAGTAAAACATTGAGTGGTAGTAACAAAATTGAAAATGATTTTTTCCTTTTTTATAGAGTAAAAAAGACCACAACTGCTATTTAGAAATATATCTTTTAATGATTCCAAAATTATCTACATGAAAGATAGACAATTTTCCCCTTTGAAAAAAATGAGTTATTACCTATTGATATCAGAGTTAACTGGGGATCCTGATATAAAAATCAAGGAGGCAAGCATTAATATAATCTAATGTGTAAATTCTGTGTGCTTGGATCTGCGCATGGTGGTATACCATTAAAAATGAAGGTATATATCTATAATTGATGCCTTATATACAACAACAAGGGAGGGTATAGAACTGGAAATTTGTCATATGCTCTGAATGCCATAAGAGGTTTTTGAAATGGGAAAAGACCGAGCATACAGGAAGTTCATGAGTGCGTGTTTACTGTATGGCTTATTTTTTAGCATCTATTTCTTTCATTATTTCTTGGATAATGATAACATTGCAGGCACAATAGGTAAGTTCGCCACTACTGTTTGTTGTATTGGCTCAGAATTAGTGATTGTCTCATTACTTTGTTTACAGATATGTAAAAGAAGGCAGTATCAATACTTCATTCTCATATTATTATTATTTTTTAAAGAAGGAGCGTAATTCTTTTTCATTTCTTTGCATTAATCTTTTCAGTATCTTCCTATCACAGATTTGTATGAGACAAAGCTTTGATTTTTTTTTTTTTGTAGATGGATCAGTAATACAGGCTGCAGTCACCATATCTGATCAAAATGATCTCATTAATAGCACACATGAGATGGAAAGAGAAAATCAGGTAAATTGGTTGTTAAACTTACTTATTATGCATTTTTAATCTTTCATTTTGTCCAGTCACTGATTTCCTTAAAATAAGTGAGCAAACGTTTGCATATAAATTATGTGTGACTGGACAAGAAGAAGGTCACCCCACTTTTGTTATTCTGATAAAATCTGTAAAAACTAAGATATTTTCATGTTGGATAGTTCATGCACATTTTATCTGACAATTTGCTCGACTTAGAAATTAAAAAATACAATGTTTTAAAATTGTGTAGCTAAAACTATAAAATGAGTTGTATTAATTTATAAATGTCTATTAATCAAGTGCAAATAAAGGTATACTATCAATATCAAAATGTCCCAATTAGAGTCATATTTTCTGTCTGCATAATTATCCTCCGAAATCAACAGGAAAACATGATCTAAATATTATGAGAAAAATTTAGCAAAAAATCATTAAATTTGAAAGAAAATTAAACATTGTAAGTGAGTCACAACAGACGACACCAGACTATATAATTTTTGATGTTTTATGTTTACATGGGCGTTACTAGGCATACGCACGGATGCACTGTGCGTACAATTTTTTTGGCCATCCATGATATTATTTTATATAAATTTAGTGTATTTTTCACGGAATATAAAAGAAAATCCTCTCCAAATTAAAGTCACCTGTATGTACAAATCCTCTGTATCAATTGTATATGCACAATTGTTCTGCCTAGTCTACATTTTGCCGGGAATTTTAAAAATCTGTGCGTACAATTTTTAAAGGTCTGGTTACGCCCCTGGTTTATATATGTTTACACCAATTTTACATGCTCAACTCAGAGCGCTCTTCATTAAGCTAGTGTTGTCTGAAAATTGAATGTCTCAGTTTCTGCAAATTGAAAAGTATCTTTTGCTATTTGTTTCATGGTAGAAATATACCAGGCACTTGATATATTCGCAGTGGGATGTTCTTGACCTATCAGGCGTCCAAGTTGCAGGAAAACTAAGAAAGAGGGCAGGTGAATGTGAAGAAATATGATAAAATTGACATATATACTAGTAATGGGGCCGTAGCTGTCAGTAGTTCGAAGGTTCATTGGTTTGAAGGTTTGATAGTCAAAATTAATGCATGAATAAGGTGTTTAGTTTACCGGCTATAAAGTAATTCATTGGTACAAATGATTTTTTGGACCAATGAGACTTCTGACTCAAGAACCTTTGGATTATCGAGACGCCCCTGACATGACACATCGTGACATTCAAATGGGCATCATCTCGGATAGCCTTTAGTCTCGATACTTGGCATAGAACAAAGCAAGAATTTGGAGGTATGGAGGAAAGTGCATAAGAAATAATGGCAGACGAGTGAGTGCAGTGTGGCAATGAATAAAAGCTAACAGAATTTATTTGTGGATATTTTTCTGGTTGAAAAAACCAGATAAATATGCACGGATTAATTCTTGCATCAGTTGTGATCTTTTCAGAACTAGTGAAGTAGAAGTTACTGTAAGTCTATGACAAAACAGTTAAGTAAGAATTCACCATGAAATGCCTTTCACTTTTGTTTTCCTTTTTAAGACGACATTCAATAATAGCCCCACCAGATTATCGCTTAAAAGTTCATTTCACCTTGTGCTCATTCTCACAGGTTTTCTTTCATATGATGTTATGCAGTGCTGACAGGCATAGATTATCTCAGATGATTCCCATTTTGTCTTCAGATGTGTAAATTAGGTAGTTTTGTGGGTCCAACAAAATTTGGTGAAATTTCTGTAATTTCTCTTGCACTTTGTGATCTCTTTTCAATATATAATATAATGATGTTATCAATGTCATCACATTAACCACTTAATATGGGTTAAAATGCTACTTTGAATTATCATTGTCATGCAGATATATGACATATGGATGCACATGCATTTCTTAACTATACATGTAAAATCCTTTTAGGTTTTCTTACTATTGGTATTCCTTCTGTCAAACGAATAAATGGAATCGAGTACCTCTTGGAGACAATTGGCTACATTATAAACAGGACATCCCAAGTTGAGAAGAAATATATGGTCATTTTAGTGTTTTTGGCTAATTTTGATGAGGACTATAATGCAAATGCTTTGAAAAATATCAGCATCAAATATGGAGACTACCTTAACAGTGGTTTTATATTAGTTATGCAAGTTCCAGAGAAGTATTACCCACCATTAGAAAATTTAAAAAGAAATTACGATGATCCGGAGGCGACGGTAAAATGGCGATCAAAGCAAAATGTTGACTTTGCTTTCATGTTTTTCTACGGGAGGAATATTTCAAAGTACTACATTCAGATTGAAGATGATGTCATACCATCATATGGTTTTTTTAAAGGCATACGTGCTTTTATCCAAAAAAACAGGGAAAAGACGTGGATTTGTTTAGAATTTTCTGTTCTTGGATTTATAGGCAAGCTTTTCAATTCAAGCATCTTGGGTAATTTGGCAAGATATTTAATCTTATTTTACGATGAGCAACCATGTGACTGGCTTATTGAACACTTCCTTCATTCAATGGCCCAAAAAGAGCGCATTTTCAACAGCCAGTCACTCTTTCAACATAGAGGAATCTGGTCTTCCTCTGAGGTCAAGGTCAAGAGAGGACCTATGAAAGATACTGATCGTAAATTCAAGGAAAATATAACAGAAATATTAGATCAAACTAAAATCAGAAAAAAACATTTTTATCCAAAATCAAAAATATCAATTTAAAAAGATGCCATAATAATTATAGCAAACACATTAGGATAGCAAACACATTGTGGACTGATATTTTCTTCATTGTTGGCCATATGAAACAAACCTTGTTTCCTACCCAAGGGCAGCACATAAGTTAATGTTACTGGATCAAATAGGGAGCGCTTATCAACCTGAATTGCATTTATTTATTTATTTATTATAACTTTTTTGTAATGTACAACTTTGTTTGACGTCAAATATTACTCAACCTGTTTAATTAATATTATGTACAGTTCTATCAATAAATGTACATGTATATGGATAGATTTCTCAGAGATAAGATTAAAAATAATAATAATAATAATAATAAAAAACTGTCCAACAAAAACTATACTCATGTTCTGCTATCACCTGAAAATGTAACTAAATAACTTAATACAATTGGTAATTCAGGTATGCAATTGCAAAGATTTGAAAATTAAGCACTTGGAATCTGATTTGATAAAAATAAAATAAACAATCCTAACTGTGAAAAGTGGTTGCATCAGCTTTTATTATTATTACCTCCGCCAAGGAGGTTATGTTTTCACCCCTGTTTGTCTGTCTGTCATCAACATAACTCAAAAAGTTACGGACCGATTTTGATGAAATGTCAGAAGTGCACCAAGGAACAGATGATCAGTTTTTGGTGGTGATCAATAATCAATCAATAATCAATAATAAAAAATATCGAAAATTTAGGGGTGAAATGGCGTTGGATGGAGACTTTGCTGCCTTGGCAGAGGTCTGCGCTCTCTGAGTGCTTTTCTAGTTATTATTATTATTATTATTATTTTTTTTTTAATTTTTTTTTTTTTTGCCTTACGACAGCACATCTCTGAAAGAGAAAGAAAATGTAGAATTGTTTAATTCACTGAAAACATGTCAGCAGCCTGCAGTGTTTGTCCTCAAGTGACGTTAAATTGCTACACTTAATAAGATAATATCATATTCATTAGAAAGCAATTCACCTAATCAGGGCACCAGTATCAGAGACAAAACATACTAATCCAGTGGCAATATTATTTATCAACCTAGAGTTGGCATAGCATCAAAATCATGGCCTTAGTTCTGATACCCTGATCAGATTAATCCTAACGTTAAGGTCATATTGTGTATTTTCATTACCTAGGCTATGAAAGCCACTTATTTCCCCCCGAGATGAGTGACATATTATCTAATGTGAAAGGTGAAGTATTCCATTTCCATGACTTGTGAATACAACTTTTTATTATTTTTTCATATCCATGAAATGAAGTAATTATACCATGAGTTTTGTGATTTTCAAATCACATTTTCAGTGAGATATGAATGATTATAATAAGTTTTATTTGCTGTGATTTGTGAATTAATGATTTTATTTCTCGTGAATTGTGATCACTATATTTCCAGTTTCCAATCATTACCTTTCGTGCTACAAGATTATGTTGGTATTAGATCAGGCTGGTCGCATTACATGGGCGACAAAAATTAAAGAAATACTTTTTAGATACGGTTTTGGGTTTGTATGGTACAATCAGGGTGTTGAGAATGAGATATATTTTTTAGAAATTTTTAAGACAAGAATGAAAGATTGCTACATTCAAGAATGGAACGGCCAGTTACAGAACTCGTCTAAATTAAATTTGTATTGTACATTTAAATCTGTATTTCAAAAAGAAAATTATTTATTGTTGAATCTCCCAAAAGCGCACTTAGCTGCTTTCGCCAGGCTCAGGTGTGGAAACCATAATCTTATGATTGAAAAAGGTAGACATGACAACATACCCTCGAACGAGAGGGTATGCACACTATGTAAGGATGAAAGAGAAAACGAATATCACTTTTTGTTAACATGTGAGATGTACAGGGACTTAAGAACAAAATATATACCAAACAGGTACACCTGTCAACCAAATATCCAAAGGTTTAGACAGCTTATGTCTTCCAATGACAGAGATTTGATGATTAACCTGATTAATTATGTTTATTATGCCTTTAGAAAAAGAGAATCTTTTTTTGCAACGGATAGTGCACGTACATGAGCTCTCCGCATGCGCAATAGTTACGTTATATGAACCATTTACATTTGTAATCTGGGCAAATGCCTTTATAGGGAAATAAATTAATATGTATTAAAGTCACCTTTGGTGCACTAAACCTGGTACAACCTCTTATGTAAGAGGGTCACAAAGTTACAATTAGAAATTGGAAATAACTGAGGATTCTTCCTGTGTAGCATCCTGTTATTTAGTTTGCTTATATAGGGAATAGAAGGGCAGCTTCAAGATTAACTTAAGAGTTAAGTTGAACAGCCGTGTTTTACCCCTACCACTACTTATACTGCTACAAGATCTAATAAAATAACCAGTAGTAACATCTTTGAATAGGCATGGTTTGATGTCTTCAAACAACACAGATAAATGAAAAATTCATCAAATTTTGACAATTTGCTATAAATCTAAAAGCATATGTTGATATTACTATATATCATATACTGAGGCTAAATGAAGGCTGTCTTCTGCATTATTTAATTGCATACAAATCATACTGAATTGACTTGCTAGTCCAAATAATAATAATAATGATGCAATATTACATAATGCTTAACAGCATAGCCACCACCAATCTTTAACAATACACTGCATGTAACATGGATATTTAGGACTACCAGTCTTCAAGCCCATGGAAATTCAGTGTCACGCCTTGAAAATGCCAAAATGTAAATAAGAGATAACTGTAATGAAATGAGTCTATTTCCATTCAACATCTTTACATAAAACAAAATAATACACTTAGTCATTTTTTGTACGATCAACTAAGAAAATTGCAAAGTTTTGGGTGGATCTAGGTGTTTAGAAGGTAACGGAAATTTTGTTCAATTTTTCATTTCTCATTCCACCCAAAAAGTATTTAGATCTTACCTTAAGATATGTGATTCTAACTGACACAGGATATTGACCAGGGCAATCTGTAGCAGGTGGCACTTTCATTTCTGATGTGACACTTTCTTATCCATTTCTGATGTGACACTCATGCTTAGTTTAAATACAAAGTAAATTTCAAATACATTTCAGTGATTTTAATACATTTTCATTTTACTGACATATTCATACAATTTCATATGTTTTAACATATTAAAATAGTCTTTTTAACAAATTGTACAAAGTTAAAGTGTTACTTATACACTGTAAAACACATTTGAATCAGATCTTGACAATACAGACAACAGTGAGCTGTCAAAATTAAAGGTAAGCAGAATGGGCATTTAAGAAAGTTTGATTGCTGATTTTCAGCTACATTCTGTTTTCCATTTTCAGTATAAGCTATGTAATGTTACTTATATGCTGTAACACACATTTAGGACTGATAATTTGGCTTTATCCTCAAGGAAGACACTGCAAGAACAATTCATTTTAACACAGGACACTTCCCAATGTGCTTGCTTTTGTTTATGGTCACCATTTACACAGATATCCTCTAGTGCAACTGTTCAATTTTACAGACAGTCTTATATTTCTAAAAATTCAACACTTTTACCACTTAATCTTCATTTTCAAAGCCAAATACAAAAATCCATCTTTTTTTATGTATCTTAAAAGTGCATATGTAAAAAAATGACATGGACATTTTTTCTAAAAGATAACCATAGATGGCACTCAGTATACAGTAGTCAAGTTGCCTGTCCCATCATCCTCTTAATCACATATTTTCACACATATTGACCAGACAGCAGTGAACTGGCTTGAACAGATCACAGCCTCTTTTCTGGTCTAGCTTGATAACCGGAAATTCTCAGTCAGCATGATCTCATCACTTGTCTATAAGCGTTCCTTTGACACGTTTCTTCATTGCTTCGTCAGTCTAAAATTGGACAAGTACATCATTGTGTAAGTCTTAAAGAACCTACTAAGTGTGAGTAACATCTTATCATTACATCTTACAAAATATCTGATCACATATAACATTTATACTCTGTTGATAAATTTTCCCCATCATGCAGTTTAAAAACTACTTGGAATTATCAAAACCATTCCTTTTTACGTTCAGTTAATGAAATTCAAAGCAGCACTTGTGAACTACAAACTTCAATATAAAACAATGTATATTTCAGAAAATAAAGATACAAAAATTGGAGTTTATTTTCTCCCCCGAATGATATAAAAAAGTACTTCAATTAATAAATTTATAAAAAGAGTTGAATAAGTTTGATTAATTCAAACACACCCATGTAAAAAGTAAGGAAGTCTATAGAGTAAATTACCTGCTCTGCAAACTTCCTCTTAGCCATTCCCTTCCTGAACAGTTGTTTTTCAATTACTTTTGCATTTGCTGCATATGAATCTGCTATTTCTTTCTGAAAAACAGAAGAAAAAACATACAAGTAGGCATATTTGATAATTTATCTTGGCATATGGAACAGTGAATTGTCAAGTATCTAATATTAAGGAATATGACACTGTATTTACACTACTTCACACACTTTAATGTCATTATGTTGGACCAGATATTTATATACTATGAAACAAACTACAAGATTCTCCATCGCTTTTTAATATCTATTTAAATACTTGTGACCATTTATTAATTTTTCTTTCACTGAATTATGTCAACAAAAGCACATCCTACTTACTGCCTCTATTTCTTCTTCCTCCTCATCTACTGTGGACACAGTGACAGAGCTAAATTTACCCATATTTTTCGTGTGCTTTGTTAGAGTGACCTAGAAAAAACAAGAAGGTGACATAAACACAAAATTCAGTATGTCATCATATGGTGACCTCAGACTTGGTAAGGCCCTAAACTTTGCCAGAGCTGTAAAAAGCTTGTGGACTCCATGCTAAAGTTGTGTAATACCCATAGTTCTTGCTTACTCTGAAGTGCCGAATAATAGTGCCTAGCGGAATAATTGTGCCCCCTGGAAAAATTCTGCATATTTAATAATAGTGCCTAGCAGAAGAATTGTGCACATGTAACGACAGAGCCGCGACAGAGACTCTTGGCGGCATGCGTTGACGAGCTACTTTAATTTAAGCTGAAAAACAAGTTTGAGAGTAGTGCTTGCAACAGGTCATTAATAAAAATTAACTTGTCCTGTGAAACGATCATTAACATTTCCAAAACGTTTAACAGTATTTCCAACCGGCACAATGTTGCCAAATAATTGAGCCGTGTGGATAATGTGGGGAAAATTATTAATCGTGCCTGGAAAATATGATCGTGCCGGGTAGAAAATTTCCGGAAAAAAAATGATCGTGCTGGCACTATTATTCGGCACTTCAGAGTATTTACTTATGTCTTGACCTGACATTTAAATTAGAAGATTCTAAATCTGTGTTTAAAACTGCATGATACAAAAGTTAACCCATAAATTGGAATAACAACCTCATTTCATACTGGCACAAAAACAATTATAATTGTCCTAAACAACATTTTTTACAATGCATTACCTTTGAAGGTGTAGAATAAACCAGAGTAGCATCATCTTTAAAGGCAATTAACACTGCAAGCTAAATTCATTATTTAAAAACAATATTTAAAAACAAATTCAACAATCTATCTGATTCAATCAATCAATCTTGCATACCTTCTTTGGCTGTGTTATCTGACTGTAAACATCTGCCTTGATTCCCTCCACTTCTTTCTTTAATGCACCGTCCACTATGAAGGTGACATTACTGCCTTTCTCTGTGTGCTGATAGAAGATCCATAGGCCGCACCTTCAAATTAACAGAAATAACACCACTAGATAAACGCAGTTTTGACATGAACGTCTGCAATGATCAAACCTAGCTGAACTTTTATTGAAAGATGATTAGGATCCCGAAAGTTTAATTAAAGCATAAAACCTAGCTGAACTTTTATTGAAAGATGATTAGGATCCCGAAAGTTTAATTAAAGCATAAAATCTATGAATTATTTTAACGTCTGTCTTGGCATCACTGGGAAGAGAAAGAAAGAACGAACTGTATCATAGACCTGCTCTCTTAAAGATATACTCTGTGTTTGAAAATTCCCCATAGTCAAAGTCTCTGTCTGTGGAATAAAGAATATTCCTTAAAATCTGAATCAAAAACGTATTTCTTAAATTCTTTAAAATGCCCAATTGCATAATAAAGTATTAAAAAAAATTTAAGTGAAAAAATATCCAAAATCGCTTTCTTACCTTTTACATTTTTTTCTATATTGTCTTTCAATACCCTCAGGTCTGAAAATAAATATTGCTCTTATTAAATTCAGATACCAGCATTACTGTGTAGCAGTTAAACAATACCTTGAACGTTAAACCACAATCTGCAACTAAGACACTTCTTTGTGTGGTGAGACAGTCAAAGAAGACTAGAGACATCATAAGATTAAATAGCACGAAAATTCATGCGTTAGCACTCCTATTGACGATTCTGACATATACTCTCTGTGGTAACACAGACAGTACATATCAGAATCGTCAATAGGAGTGCTAACGCATGAATTTTCGTGCTAAAGATTAAAATCATAATCTCCATTTACTGCTCTCTTTTTACTCTGTGTGTATTTCAAAGAGACCACAAGCTTATAAGGAATGTAACTCAGATTCATTTACCTCTTCAAATGAATCACCTCGTCATTATCACAGGTCAGCTTGTGGGCATGCTTGTGGCCATCTATTACCCTTGCATTATCCCTTCTTCTTAGTGGAAGTTTCTCCACAGGACAGTCTAATGAAATGTAATTTGCTTACAAATGTCAGGTAATATGACAATTAGCATGATATCAAAAGTACTTCAGTGAATCAGAAAAGCAAACTTTCAAATTGCTCATGTATAGTTTGAACTTGGCACTCCTGATGAAATTATGCGAATCAGTTACTTCGTCATGAAAGTGGGTTATGGCTACAGAAAGTTTGGAGCTAATACTTTACCATTTCTCAAAGAAAATATAAGTGAATCAGTTTGTTTACCTTGAATCATAAAATACTTAAAGTGCTCAGTAAAATTGTGCATTCATGAGGGGTTGGGTAAGAAAATTTGGGAATCTGCATCATTTATTATATATAAATAATTATAAATTTTATGAACAGACCAAATGACAAAAATAGCTTTAAAAATGTAATGTTCATAATTATTGTTGCAAGCCTAAATAAGGAAATGCCTTATAGGTTTTCATCAATCTTGGGCCGAATACAACCATTATTAAAATTGAAAAAAATCCATTACAAACGTCACGTTATGGTCCTAATTTTATTTATACACTATGGGCTATGTGGTCAAAGCAGAAAACAGAAAACTGAGTCAACTTCGAATCTTCGAGAGGCACTAGACTCACCAAGGATCAGGCTCATCTGTCCGCACAGACAGTAATATACATTCAGTGGTTTTTCTCCCTGGTATTCCTCCTGATCCTTAGTGTCTGTGCAAACAACACTACGGGATACGACCTTCGGCATGTCTATAGGTGTGCTTGTTCGTTTTAAAATTAAGTTTAAATCACAAAATTCAATCAGTCTCAGAGGCTTCTCGCAGGTGCGTTGTGTAATACGTCACATCCGCTGCGTCAGCAAAATCTGCGTTGCCCCGCCGGATGTTTGAAGTGCAGCGCAGAGCAATGAGAAACAGTTAGGTAGTTCTGTACGGTTAATCCTGTGAAGTTCCTCATTCGTTTTAATGTGTAAACTATGAGCAAGGTGGAAGACATCGTGTTCCCGTATTGCCAGGATGTCAACAAGTATGAAAAGTTGACGAAGATTGGCCAGGGAACTTTCGGGTAAATATGCCTGTTACATGAATGTTTGCTGCTACTGTTGGTATTTACAAAATAATCTGTAATTCTTTGAATATATCGTTCACTCCCATATATAGACTAAAAAGAAATGAGTATATCTGCTATGATGACACCAATCAATTTACTTTATGAAAGGAGTTTGTTGGAACTCTTTGCTTTATGGTTTAACTTAAATGATTTACCTTTTTGAATTATGCCTTTATGATCAGCGTTGTTGATATATGTTTTCAGAGAGGTCTTCAAAGCCCGAGATAGGAAAACCAAAAGATTGGTTGCACTCAAGAAAGTCTTGATGGAAAATGAAAAAGAAGGGGTATGAATTCTTCCCTCCCCCAGTTACCCAGTATCAACAGTACTTGATAATATTGTTACAGTATTGTAGTGGTTTAATTCATGTGCAATATTGTTTCCTCATATATGCCTTTTATTTATTCTTTTTTTTCAAAAAATTATACATTAATTTGTGAGTATTGATGGTGCTTATAAGTGTAAGCATTCAACATATACTGATTTATATTAGACAGATATGTTCATAGGCATTTTGCTTGATATTGTCATGCTTTTTCTCCTTAAGCTTTGCGATATATACATATATCATGGGTTTCTTATTAATTGCAGTTTCCCATCACAGCTTTAAGAGAGATAAAGATTCTCCAACTTCTGAATCATGAAAATGTGATGCATCTGATAGAGATTTGCAGAAGTAAAGGTAACATAGATGGTAACAATTATAATTATAATGTTCATATTAACATGATAGATAAATCTATATCGTTAATATGAAAGAGTAAGGTATCCAAAGATAGGAAGTTGACTTTTTAATGGAAATGATTTGCATTAGAATATAGTATGGGGAAATATTTTGCACTGTATTTATTTATCTTCTTATAGAATTATCTGTTTTTTATATTCAATCTTTCAGCCACACCATATAACCGATTTAAGAGTACATTCTATCTTGTCTCTGAATTCTGTGAACATGACTTAGCAGGACTACTAAGTAACTCCAATGTAAAATTCACTCTGGGAGAAATCAAGAAAGTTATGCAGCAACTGCTCAATGGATTATATTACATCCACAGTAACAAAGTGCTGCATAGAGACATGAAAGCAGCTAATATTCTGATAACAAAATCGGGAAAGTTGAAATTAGCCGATTTTGGACTTGCAAGAGCTTTCAGCATGAACAGTAAAGGCCAACCATGCAGGTATACAAACCGAGTTGTGACCCTTTGGTATCGCCCTCCAGAACTTCTTCTAGGTGAAAGGGATTATGGGCCAGCCATTGACGTGTGGGGTGCGGGGTGTATCATGGCTGAAATGTGGACGAGAAGTCCCATAATGCAAGGGGACACTGAGCAACGCCAACTACAGCTGATCACACAACTGTGTGGGTCTATCACTCCATTTGTGTGGGCCGGAGTGGACAAGTATGAATTATACCACAAGCTAGACCTTCCCAAAGATCAGAAAAGAAAAGTCAAAGATCGTCTTAAAGTCTACATCAAAGACCAGCATGCACTAGATCTTTTAGACAAACTGCTAACACTGGATCCTTCTAAGAGACTAGATTGTGACAAGGCTTTGGACCATGATTTCTTCTGGACTGATCCCAGACCCACAGATTTGGCAAAGATGCTATCCCAGCATACCATATCCATGTTTGAGTACTTGGCGCCCCCTAGGAGGAGAGGGGCACACCAACCACGCCCTGTTGGTAACAAACCTAACCCTGGTGTACAGGATCATCAGTTTGAAAGGATTTTCTAATTTTTTTTTCTTTTAGTATTTAAGAGTGTGTTAATATATGTAAATATTTATAGTGTTAAATGAAACAATTTTGTTAGAGTGCTGAAGTGAGCATTGTTTTACCTTTCACTACATAATGGCAGCTTTTTAGTCAGAAAGAAATATTTGCTCACTTAATTTTTTGAGGATAAACCTTATAAAGTTATGATGGCAAGTATAATGTGAAAATTTCTCAAGAATCTTAGTTGAAAACTTTGTACCAAGGTTAATTTTTGAAGTAGCAATACTTTTTAAAACAAGCCTAGTATAATGGACAGCACTAGTGATATGCAATTTATCAGTAATTGTGAAAACTATCTGTTGTACACAAAATTGTGTATTTGTTGGGGAAACGAAAGTTTGTGACATTTTCATGGGACAATGTGCAGCTGTATCCTATACTAGGGTGGCAGATTATAGGCACATCTTCCAACCTGTAACTTTTGACCAGATGGAAGCACTCTGTAGGTAGTTACTGTAGGAGATTCCTCAGTTAACTTCAATCTGAAGTAACAACCTATTCATAAGGGGCTGTATCTATCTGTCACAATATAACAAGTGATTAAAATCAGAGCAGTTAAAAGATTGACCATATTTAGCCAGAGAGATTACCTGTGAATATCTTGTGAAAAATCAATCTGTGGCCCTGGTAGAGGTAGTGCAGTTGATATTGTGACATCAAATCCTACATACAAAGTTCAAATGTATATAAGATACATGGTTGCTGTTTTTTTCTAATAATTTAGAGCTGATTTAAATTTGATATTGCAGTGAATGAGATAGTTTATAAATATGATGAAAAGAGCTTTTTGTCAACACAGAAAAGGGTACGCATTTGGTTGCTGAATATATGAATATTTTCTGTCATGGTATACCTTAAAAGTACCAATAAAGTATCAATACTGACTTTGATACAAATTTAAAAGATTCAAAAGCCAGCAGGTTTTGGAAAGACAAATTGTTCTGTGGTAGATAAAAATGTTGTTATTGTTAGTTACTCGTATCATATAACCTTAATGAGATACTCCAACAGTGGTTTTAAGCAGCAAACAACACTATTTTTATATCGTTATGAAGGTGACTGTGATTTATCTGAGTAGGTTTTGACTGGAACTTAGTGCCAATATGAAAAAGCCCCACCCGGAAATTTTTCTCTTAAATCTTTACACTTAAAATACTTATGCACTGAAAAGTTATGCACGTTTAAGAGAACATCTGGGAGCTGGATGTTGTAAATTCATTGTTTTCATTCTTGAGAAATATCAAGCAATACTATATTTTCATTAAAGATGTGTTTGGTTACTACTTGTAGTTTACATGTGCATGGAATGTTATAGTGAAACTGGCCAACTGTACACCAACAGTATAGCTGTTGAAGATGCCATTGCAGTTTTTTTCTTCCATTTTTTGTTCATAAGAAGTGATTAAGTGATATGAAGATGTGGGTATACTTTTGTTTTGTGTTTGCAACTCATTGGACAGAACCACATTCCATCTCAATTAATAATCTGTTGGTATTAATAGTTTTTAATTCATATTTGATACAGGTAAATGATACAATTGTTTGACATCTGATTTTTAACAAATAATCAGCTTTACAACAGCTTTTATTTTTCTTGGATTATGTCCTCTGATTTTTAGAATTTTAATAAAGTTTTAAAAAATTCAATTTACAGCTTTTGTTTTTACAAAATTTTAAAAGAATATTTTACTGGGGATAATTTTTGTCAAGTAAGTGTGTTATATGGAAATTTCAGCTGTGGTATGGTTGCAATAGGGATTTTTTCTCATATTCAAGCAGTATATCTTCGCGCGACATACAAATCGACATCCCCGCGCTTCGTTACTTAAAAAGACGGAATAAAATGATTTGTTCTGACTGTATGGTTTATTAATCCATTCCATTCATGTAACGATTTGCACCAACAGAGGGTATTTTGACATATAACATCAAATATGATGACTTTCTAACTTTTCTAAAACTTAGTAATCATACCGTCAGGTCTACGTATTTATGGTGTATTTATGATATCAAGAGTTTGTATTATCAAACACCAACATTCCACCAAGTGGTAGGCAGGAGAAAATCAATGATATTTATGCAATTAGTTTCAAATATCTCAAATGTTCAGTGCACAAAATTAAAAAAAAATGCACTTTCTAATCACCAGTCACCATTTCTGTTTCAATATACGCATGTATAAGGCGCAGTCTTTTGTCACTAATGGCAAATCATCACGCGTGGTAGCATTTATTAAATTAAATGACAAATTGCAAAGTGTATTGTAGTGCTGAACCACAGTAAACTAGACGTAATAGGCCATTGAGTCTAATTCACGTCATTCGGTCATCGTTGACAAAGGGCATGTCTGCCAAAAGACGCAATGCGTAATTTTCAGCCACATGGAGCAAACGCGCCCATGCTCACAAAGACACCAAAAGCACACACTGCGAATGCCCACTGAATTAAAAATTGATTACCACCAGAAACCATGGAATTTCCATGAGTATCTTTTGTCGTTGTTTCAACATTGGATTCAAGAGGGTTCTCCACATTGGTGCAGGGATTCATTACATCGCGCGAAACCATAATTTGATAATCAACATTGCCAAACGAAATAAACATGGCATTCGTACGCAGCTCTATGTCAAGCTCATCTCGAAAAGATTCAAATATTTTAAGGCCTTCTCGATAATTCTTTGACTCTTCCTTCAGTCTCACCTGACAGGTGAGTACTGCAAGAATACTAGAATTGTGCCATTCTTCGTCAGTGTCATTAGATGATATCTCGGCACATTTGCTGTAACGGGGATCCAAGAACATCCATCTCGTACTCAGTATGGCAGAGAGGGTAGGGGTAGGCGATATTGTGAACAGATCAAAAAAACGGCCTTTCCAAACCCGACAAACTCCAAGAACGTGCGAAATATTAAGAGGACCATCGGCACTTAATGCCAGTTTCAAAGGGAAATCCATATTGATGATTGATAGCGTTGGCGTTGAGCATTGGTTGCTTTCGTCGCCACAGATGTCCTGCAACATAATAATAAACATTGTTAAATATAAATATAGTGACATTTACTGATAAGGAGTTTAGAGAGAGTACTTTCACAGTTAAACGTGGAATGGCGTCCTGCAATAGCTATTTATTCAATGGTTTATCGATGATAAACCCTTAATTGACCCCAACTGTAATTTAATTTGAATAAGTTTGAAGTGTCTTGTAAAACATTAAAAACCACTATGTAAATTGTCACAATAATGCATCTGAAAGTCACCACAAAACTGAAATTAGAATAAAAAGGTAAATAAAACCTTACAGGATTTAGGAGCATACTGCGTAAGTATATGGATAAGGGATAAATGGCTTAACAAATCCATCTATGGAACAAAAAGAATATTTAAAGTTTTTCAAAACTATCTTTGAATTCTTATTCAATCAAACAATGAAAACAAAAATAAACAAAAGCAGTTTAGCGTTGATATCAATGGACCATCTAACTGTCGAAAATATAAAGAAACATAGCGATAATGCGTTTTGTCTCCTTGCAAAATTAAACGAAAATCAGAAACACGACTATTATTTCTACTAGGCCTCTGTGCAGATGTAAAATCCTTGAATTAACATTATTCTGAGGTATCAGGCTATATCATTACTGCGGTAAGTTATCAGTGCGTGCCGAAGTCAACATACGACAAGACCCTAGCTAACAGTAAAAGATTAATAATTTCTGGAAAATGCAAGTTTTCATCATCCACACAAGCGCACGCGAGCACTAAGTATTATACTTAACATTGAAAAACCTAACTTTACACTATCATTTTTAATTGCCGTTTTTTTTGTATTTCTACTCAAAAATAAGATAACAGAAAGTTATGTCAATTACATGTATGTGCCTAAGTAAGGGGGGACTTTTCGACACCTATTTTTGAATAAAGATAAGGTCAGGAAAAGTTATCTGACTAATGTGCCTAAGTAAGGGGAACTGGTCAATTGATCACGAAAAATGAAACCACATTATAGGGAAAAAATAGAAGGTGTGAATGGTAAATGACAATGTTACAAAAGACTCGCGTAAAGGCTAAGGCTTCACCAATCACAGGAAATATTTACAAAGGTAAGAACCAAAATTTTACGCCATTACCCTCCCCCCCCCCTCAATAATTTGAAAACCGTTTCTTTGGTAACTACATTTTCCATAAAATCACTTAAACCCACTAGATTTTCCAGTTCCTGAGGAGATATAAACCACTTTTATAAAGCAAGCACCGCTCAGGGAGTTGCAGTACCCGCAATGTACGTGAGCTATTTGGAGAGAGAGAGAGAGAGAGAGAGAGAGAGAGAGTCATGCTGGTGATAACTGACCTGACTAGCCTTTTGGCTACAGGACTCTGTATTTGATGATGGATTAATCAGCATACCGAAACCAGATGGATCAAAGGACCTTGCAACACCTACAAATAAACCACGATAAAATCGTAATACAAAAACGGTGTATTACATGCAGTGATTGGTTGTGATGTCAGTTAAACAGTATTTCACTGGCTTATGTACTCTATTCGGAAATAACATTCGGGTTTTCATCAATATTAACTTTTCCCATCAGGCATAATAAACGTTTCGTCACTAGCGGCTGAGAATGTATTATTATTTTTATTATGAAAAAAGTTTTTGGTTACACGGTAAATGGTATGTATTATTAAAATATATATTATATTTTGGTTTAATGGCATCATTCAAACAGGCAAATATACTATCAGACAAAGTTAAGACAGAAAAACAAACCCATATTTGAAGGACATGGCTCAACCCTCAGTGTTTCGTCACTGCTGTACAGGCACTTCCAACAAAATGCGTTCCTCAAGTAATACTCTTGTCCTCTTGCTGAAATAAAGTAGGTAAACAACTGTGGTCCAGAAGAGCAAAGTTCCCTATATGTAGGGTCAGCGTTTTGGTCACAATCATTTTCATTAAGCCGCTTGTTTCGTTCTGCTTCCCCATGTGAGAAACACCGTCTTCCTGGAATGGTTGCTGGTGACTCGAAATAAAGCATGCAGTCGTGGTTCTCCCTAACACCCTTCAATACATCAGCTGTACGCGTCATTGCACTGATATTCAACGCGGTACTGGTCACATATTCGTTGCAAGTTACGATAGGGGACCAATTATCGTATTTTTCAAAATTGTGGCACATTGCACAGTACCTATTTCGAAATGTCAGTTTTGTTGCGGGGTCAGAAACGGGAAGATGGCGCTCAATGTCATCGGCAGCACTGCGATTTTCACATCTGTCTCGTATTGTTTCATTTGTCCAGGTGGTTGGACAAGACGTTACCATCCAGTAGGATTTACTGCTGATACCTCTCAAAGACCTAGAGTCAAGGGATTGCCATATGCAGTCAATGTTATTTCGTCGAATATCTATCTCATTAGATAGCGCTGCTTGCACATCACTTGTTGAAATTCTGTCGCAAGGGTGGTATGGCTCACAGCAGTCCTCAAAAACGTTGCAGAGTCTGTCGCAGTGGCAAAATATCTGGATAAAGTCAAATCGAAAAGGTCTTGTTGCACAAAAGACTTTGGATGAAGTTATATTAAATGATGTTCCATTCCAGGGGTTTGACAAAATGTTTGGTTCTTTTGTATCTAGTGGTGATGATGTGGTTTCGTCCCCTTTCTGTGTAATGCCGTCCTGAAGTGTGAGGAGAGCCGTTGTTGCGTTCCAAGGGAAAGCCTTCCCTCCAGCTGACTTATCTTGGTCAGTTAACAGTGGAGTCGTCGTGGTTCCAGTGTATCTGTCAACTCTTCTGTTATATGCGCGGGTGGAAACTTCTTGTTCTCGTTTCGAATCTAATGGCGTTGTGTTAGGGACAGCCATAGTAGCGTTATGTGGGTACGTTGACACGCTGACGGTTTTGTTCGCTGGAACAGCTGCCAAAACACTGCCTTGCCAAACTATCATTGAGCCGACGAGAAGAAATAGAACATTGCTGATCTTTGAATCATCCATATTTTCAACCGACTTGGAAATATTCAAAAGCATAAAGATGTCCTCCGAGCTCCTTTATCTTTGTTTTACTTAATCCAATCCCTTTCAATGCAGTGCGTTTTACAAATACCATAGCGCTTTAAATAGTTCTTCGCAATTGAAATGCTCCTCCCATTTTTCTTATAAGAACCTATTAGTGTTGCCCATAATAAGACCATGACTTTGCTTTTGTCTCCAATAGAAACATCAGTTTGAATATAAACCCCTTTCATTGTAACCCTTGGACTCACCTGACCGACTCTACGTTGCATTGTGATTGGACTGATCTTTGCTCTTGATAAGCATAGTCATTGCCTTGTAAAGAAGGTGCTATTATGTGATCAGTTCACCATTGTGGTGGGTTCTAAAGTTTACAAGTAATCGAGAAGTAATATTTTACCATAACCAAGTACGAACCCATTTATTTGAAATGTAATGTAATAATATTAGGCCCCATTCAGAGGGGAATTGCTAGTTCAAGGTTCAAATACGGCTACCCACTACAAAACCGGCCGTCTAAACCTGCTAATAGACACAGTATAGATTCGCCGTGGGGAAGTATTCAAGTGGGTCGGCCATATTTGACCCTCTGACTAGTTAGTCCCCTATTCTGAATGATGCCTTATACATATATGCGTTTATTCAGTTTTAATGTACAATAATACCGCCGGTATATGTTTGTATAGGTATGTATATGTATATGTACTCAGGTGGCCAACACAATGGTTTTGTGTAAAGTTTATGGGGGGACTCGAGTTTCAAAAGTTCTCTCTTTTTAAACTGAAGCATATGTTACAGAGTGACATTGTGACACATTTTCACATCTTTTTCATCGTATAAAAAGCAAAGAACCTGCTTAGAAAAGGGCCTTGTTCCCTTTTCTCATTTCTGTGAGCAATCAAGAAGCTCTCCTTCATTCCCGGGTATCCAGTCTCGTCTGGTTGCCTTCGTATTACCACTGGCAGTGAAAAGTAAAGAATATAGGCAATAGAGGTCTTGGAAGAAATAAAAAACATGCCATGAAAATAAATATTTGAGTTTGAAAGCAAAGTGACATATTGTACATTTTATCTTGATAATATTTTAACAAAACCAGGAAAAAAAACATAAAACAAAACGTAGCTTATCATGCATCCAAAGCGTTTTGTTTTATTACAGTGACGAGGCCGAATAAGTGAGAGAACTTACACGAGATTCCATTTTACATTCAAGTAAATGAAACGTGCAAAATCTGTTCAAGTATTCTGCCCATAGTTGGGTAATTAAAAAAAAAACGCCTGCACTGCATTTTGTTATAAATTTGATCACAAGTGAGTAAACAGTGTTAGGTCCTAAGTGACAGCTTAATTAACCCCAAATCGTCCATTCAGCTTTTTGCACAGAATTTGCCAGAAAAATAAATGTTTATTGTGTATATCTAGTGGAAAGTCTCTATCTAGTGGAAAGATAGAGATTTTTAGAGGTAGTCCACAATCGAAATGCATCACTCAGGTTTTTCTTATTGTTGATTGGTCCTCTGTAAAATCATTGCAAACCATCACGGGTGTTTTGCCTCGGCTAACTGCTAACTGTTAAGTCTTAAGTGCGTTTTCAAAGATGCGGGCCTATCAGGAATCGGGAAGATTCCAGGTAGTCCCACATCACTGCCGTAGCTTTCCAACAGTCTAAAGAAGATAAAGGGTTTACACCATTCATTCTTTTCCAACCTCTCTGAAATACCATTTTGGCTTGGAGAAGTAACAAAAAGCCTTACTCCTCCAAATTTTAGGGATCTTTCTTGAATATATCAGTTGTGACAAACACAACTTGAAAGGTCCTCTGTATATTTTTACTGCAGGAAACATAAAAACCCCGGTATATGTAAAATGTATACGTGTGAAATAAACAAGGCTCAATCTTGTTCAATGGTGTGCATGCAAATTTGATAAAACAAGGTACCTCGTGTGATGTTTTGAATTGCCCAACGAGTGATATGTTCATAAACATGATATAGTAGGGATGTTTCGTCTGTTCCATCCCCATTTATCGAAACGGCGATAAGAGGTCTAAGTAATTGCATTATATCATGACTATCATGTTTCAAACCCTGAACGTATGATTAACTCGGGCCTGTTTGACCATCTTTGACATTCTTTTAAACTTCGTTTCGAGACACGTTGAGTTCTCTGTAAATCTTTTTTGTGAAGGATCGACAAACAAAATCATCGCATTACATCGATATGATTGAATGGATGACTTATTGACAGGACACGAAACAATAACTCATGTATCTTGACACCTAACTGATATAGTGATACTTATTCCACGGCTCATCTTTCCTGTATTTCTATGCACAGTGCGTGACTGATTGACAGGGCATGGCAAAATCTTACGGGTTTTTGAGGCTAACTACGCAACACTGTAACGCGTTTTTTCAAAGAAGACTTTCACACTGACGTAACCCTCGCATTCCACGGCTCATCTTTTCCGTATTTCTATGTAAAATGCGAGACTGATTGACAGGCCGTGGCAAAATCTTACGGGTTTTATTAGGCTAACAATGCAACACGGTAATGCGTTTTTTAAAAGAAATATTTCGCGCTAGTGTAACCCTCGTAAATTCAACGTGTATGTGTGAAATCATTAAGGCCCAATCTTGTCCAATCTTGTTAGATGTTTTACAGTGGCCAACGAGTAATATGTTCATGGACATGATATAGTAGGGATGTTTCTTCTGGTCCAGCTCCTCTTGAGAAAATTGCGATTAGAGGCCTTAGTAATTGGTTAATATCATAACTATCTTGTTTAAAAACCCGAATATATGATTAACCCGGGTATGTTTGAACTTTTTGACATTCTTCTAAACATTGTTTCCAGACACGTTGAGTTTCTCTGTAAAACTTTTCTGTGAAGGATCGACAAACAAAATTGTCGTATTACATCGATTGAGTGGATGACTTATTGACAGGACATGATACAATAACCTATGTATCTTGACACCTAACTAATAAAGTGATACTTATTCCACGGCTCATCTTTTCCTGTATTTCTATGCAAAATGCATGACTGATTGACAGGGCATAGCAAAATCTTACGGGTTTTTGAGGCTATCTACGCAACACGGTAACGTGTTTTTCAAAGAAGACTTTCGCACTGACGTAACCCTCGCATATGTAAAATGCATGTGTGAAATTAACAAGGCTCATCCAATCTCGTTTAATGGTGTGCATGCAAATTTGATAAAACAATGTAACACTTTTGATGTTTTGAATTGGCCAACGAATAATATGTTCATGAACATGATATGGTAGGGATGTTTCTTCTGGTCCATCTTCACAAATCAAAAGGGCGATTTGAGGTCCAAATTTAAAACTCTGAACGTATGATTAACTCGGGCCTGTTTTACCATCTTTGACATTCTTCTAAACTTTGTTTCGAGACACGTTGAGTTTCTCTGTAGATCTTTTCTGTGAAGGATCAACAAACAAAATCGTCGCATTACATCGATTGAATGGATGACTTATTGACAGGACATGAAACAATAACTCATGTATCTTGACACCTAACTGATATAGTGATACTTATTCCACGCTCATCTTTTCTGTATTTTATGCACAGTGCGTGACTAATTGACAGGGCATTGCAAAATTGTAAGGGTTTTTTTAGGCTAACTACACAACACGGCAGCGCGCTTTTTTAAAGATCTTTGCGCTGATATAACCCTTGTATGTGTAAAATGTATGTGTGAAATTCACAAGGCCCAATCTCGTTTAATGGTGTGCATTCACATTTGATAAAACAAGGTAACGCGTTTGATGTTTTGAATTGCACAACGAGTGATATGTTCATGGACATGATACAGTAGGGATGTTTCGCCCATCTCCATTTATCGAAATGGCGATTAGAGGTCTAACTGAGTAATTGGATTATATCATCACTATCTTTTTTTAAACCCTGAACGTATGATTAACTCGGGCCTGTAACTGTTTGACCATCTTTGACATTCTTTTAAACTTTGTTTCGAGACACGTTGAGTTTCTCTGTAAATCTTTTTTGTGAAGGATCGACAAACAAAATCGTCGCATTACACCGATTGAATGGATGACTTATTGACAGGGCACGAAATAATAACTCATGTATCTTGACACCTAACTGATATAGTGATACTTATTCCACGGATAATCTTTTATGTATTATTATGCGAAGTGCGTGACTGAGGGTGCTTTCCCAGAGATTTAGATCGATCTAAAGATTAAGTTTTAGATCGACCTAACTCCCAGGGGGTTCACGCTAAATTGTAGTCAGCCGAGCGGGCACCATGGTTAATTACCCCCTTACAGCTTTTAGTAGGCGGGACAGACGCTTAAGCCGGCCAAGCTGACAGTAATCTAGTGAGACTCCCCACAGGGATAGATCGATCTAAAAATCTATGGATATAGGGTGTGATTGACAGGGCATAACAAAATCGTAAGGGTTTTTTGTTTAGGCTAACTACACAACACGGCAGCGCGCTTTTTTTAAAGATCTTTGCGCTGATATAACCCTCGTATATGTAAAATGTAGGGTATGTGTGAAGTTAACAAGGCTCACCCAATCTCTTTTAGGCTAATCGTGTGCATTCACATTTGATAAAACAATTCCAAGAACAAGATTAATACAATGTTTTTTTTTCTTTGCACTGATCTGTTTGTATCAACATTTTCCATATGTAAGTTAATTATCAACTTTTTTCAGTTTTTAAGATCTTTCCACTTTTATGGGGGAAACAATGCATTGTTTTTTAGCCTAATTATATAAATATATTTGGATATTGGCTATATTTTTTATGTATACATGTGTTGTTTAGTTATGCGATACACAATGAACTCAAATTTAATTTGTGTTTAAGACTTACAAGTTGACTTACAAGTTTACTGTTTTAGTTGTGTAAGGTGTAAAAAACATGTTTCTGAAAAGTTTTATGACTCGCTTAATTGTGTCCGGGAGTAGGCCTGCCCCATTTTATCACGCAAATGAGGAGTATCCCCATAAATGTTGCCGGAGGTTTGCGGGAGTCACCCTGAGCTTCAGAGATAACTTGACACTAGGCTAACCTCTTCACTATAGCCTATCTTCATCGTGTCAAATTATCTCTGAAGGGTGATTTACGTAGGCTTGGATAAAAAATTTTCATGTCTAAGTCTACAATATTCTCATTTCATGAACTGTTATTTTGGCTACCTGTTCTTTAACTTTAGCCTGCGCTCGTTTCTGCATCCCTATATCTTACAGGTAGTGTGATACCGACGTATCAACGCGATTTCCCTTTGCTACCAGGAAGTAAACGTAACCACTGGTTGGGGCGAGAAAGCAGACGAAGCGATGATTACGTCATCACTATATGTGCATCTGCCAACCGGAAGTTAGTGCAGCGTGCCTTTTTTTTCCGAGGCAGAGAAGAACATGAGCAAGATAGAAGACCTTGAATTTCCCTACTGCCAAGATGTTAATAAATACGAGAAGCTGGCCAAAATTGGACAGGGGACCTTTGGGTAAGGGATACAACAGATATGCAAGACAACATCCGGTTTTTTACGTGTGCATACGTTTTTGTTGTGGTCCATTCATTCATTTCGACCACGTTTAGCTTCTTTGTTCTATTTCTTCGCTTTTACTGTCTTTGCCTTATTTGAAAAAAATCCTTTGGATTATTGGTTTCAGTGGAACTATCTTGTGAAATATTCAGTTTAATTGTTCTAGCTGGTGGGAGTAGAATCTTTATATCATCGGAAATAATAATAATAATAATAATAATAATAATAATAATAATAATAATAATAATAAATCAAATTTCACACTGTGACACTGTTTGTGTTAATGCATATATCATGAATTATAATTAAATTATATACCAGTAGTATGTAATTGTATTTGTGTACATTAATGAATTTATGTGAATATTTATGTGTGTGTGCTTGCGTGTATGTTATGGAGTGGAACTATCTTGGGTAAGAGGGGATGAATATCTTATTTATTTATTTATTTAATTATTTATTTATTTATTTATTTACTTATTTTAGCAGTCTGGTGCATGCTAGAGATTAAAGCTAAAGTAATTTTCTGTTAGATATTATTTGATAAATTCTATTGTTAAATGACACTAAGTCATCTTCATATTGCTGCAATACATGTTCGTGTTAATATTCCAGTGAAGTGTTTAAAGCTCGTGACAGGAAAACAAAAACCTTGGTCGCCCTCAAAAAAGTTCTTATGGAAAATGAAAAGGAAGGGGTAAGGCCATGTAATATGTAGACTTTTCTCAGGATAGATTAGAAATTGAAAAAAATAAGTATTGCCTCTTTATTTAAAAAAATCTTATGGCTTACTTTAAAAGATGTTAAAAGGAAAAAGATAAGATATTTTCTTACATGGTATGTCTTATCATTTTACCAAGCACAGCCTTATATTTGAAAAACATTTTTAAAATGCTCATGTATTGTCCTGTGGCACAAGCTCCTCACCCATGTAAAGTGTGCCATGAGCACTGACTATACTGACTATAAACTTTTTAACATTTCAGTTTCCCATCACAGCATTGAGAGAGATTAAGATTTTGCAGCTTCTGAAGAATGAAAATGTTGTTAATTTAATTGAAATTTGTAGGAGTAAAGGTAAATGAAAAGTTATCAGGAATTAAGGAAGAAAATAATTCAAAAGAACCCTCAAATGACTTTATATTTTTTTTCCAACAATATTCAGTGTAAATATGCTCTGAAATTATCCTAGCTAGTGGTAAACCTTCCATTGCAAGTACTTTTAAAAAGTTATTCAGTTTCTTATGAGATGTCATGTGCCCAACAATCGCTATCTTTTTGCAGAATACTTATGATTTGTCTCTCTGTTTTCCAGCCACACCCTACAACAGATTCAAGAGTACTTTCTACCTGGTATTTGAATTCTGTGAACATGACTTAGCAGGACTTCTTAGTAATTCCAATGTGAAGTTCACCTTGGGGGAAATCAAGAAAGTTATGCAGCAACTGCTCAATGGATTATATTACATCCACAGTAACAAAGTGCTTCATAGAGATATGAAAGCAGCTAATATTCTGATAACAAAATCAGGACAGTTGAAATTAGCTGATTTTGGACTTGCAAGAGCTTTCAGTATTAACAACAAAGGCCAGCCAATGAGATATACCAATCGTGTTGTTACTCTATGGTATCGCCCCCCAGAACTTTTGCTTGGTGAAAGGGATTATGGACCAGCTATTGACATGTGGGGGGCGGGATGTATCATGGCAGAAATGTGGACGAGAAGTCCCATAATGCAAGGTGACACTGAGCAACGCCAACTACAGCTAATCACACAGCTTTGTGGTTCTATCACAACAAAAGTATGGCCTGATGTGGAAAAATACGAACTTTATACCAAAATGGAGCTACCAAAGGACCAAAAACGTAAAGTGAAGGATCGCCTGAAAGCCTACATTAAAGACCAATATGCCTTGGACTTACTGGATAAGTTGCTCACACTGGACCCAACCAAACGTATCGATGGTGACCGAGCACTGGACCATGATTTTTTCTGGACAGACCCACGTCCTTGTGAGCTGGGTAAAATGCTGTCCCAGCATACTATGTCCATGTTTGAGTATCTGGCGCCCCCTAGGAGGCGTGGAGCTGGACCACACCAGCAGCAGCCTGTTGCTAAACCTGCAGCAAGCATGGACCAACATTTTGATAGGATATTCTAGTCGTTTTAATTATGATTGGGTCATTCTTTTACTTCAAATTTGAAGAGTCATGTTTTTGTATACAAAAAGCATAAGATTTTGATCTTTTATATCTGCAACATATTTTACCCTCTGTCATTTCCTTTTTTTCATTTATTCATCTCTCTGATTAGATATTTATGTTAGAAGCAACCACATTGCAGATTAACTGTCTTAAATTTAACTGGAAGGAAAATAAGATGTTGGAGAAACATAACGATCCCAAAAGTACAAAGAGAGAAATTACTGTGGAATACCCCATGATAATAATACTTGCCTGGAGTAGGGCAAGACATACTGGGATAATGTTTGACATAAATAACACAGGCCTAAAACCAACAATTTCAAATGTGGTTTAAGCTTGTGGACTTTTTACCCCCTTAGTTGATCCAACATGAGGAATTGCATAGAACCTGGACCAAATTTTGATTCAAAGTGGATCTTTTTCTCCCAAAAGGGCAATTCTTTTTAACCCTACCACCTGATTTTGTTCCAAGTGTTCAGTGTATAAAACATTTAAAATATTTTGTCATAATCTAGATATTGTGTCAGTTTTTTTTTTTTTTACAGTAAATCCTTTAGTTCCACTTGTATTAAATGAATGATAAGGGTATCGGCAATTATTATTGTAATTCTAGAGAATGGGTAAACTTAGTGAATTTGTATGGCAGGGATATTTTGAAAGAACTCATTTGGAAAATTATCCTTTATTGCTTTTTAAGTTGATATATTGGTACTGTGCTCACATTGGTTCATTGGTACAAGTTGATGTAGAGAAATCAGATGCAAGTAGGTTGTCATTTATTGACTAAAATTCACCATGATTCAAATGCAAAATTGAGATGAGAATATATGATATTTTTGCTTTCATTCACTGTGGAATTTGAGATATTTGAATTTTTGTGCAATTGCCTAAGGCCAGTTTATAAGTAAGTCATGTTTTCAATTCAAGGGAACAGAAACCTGCAATAGATATAATTATGAAGTGCTTGGTTTTCGTCTTTCAGTATTGCAATTTTTATAAGGGACCATAGGATGTCTTAGAGTTGGTTGCTGTAACTTAAAAAGTTTGTATATATATATAGTGCTTCATGCATGACATGTTATCTTAAAGAATAAAGATCATTACGGTATTACCTAACGTGTCAATTTAGCATCAACTTGGTTCTTCGTAAGTGAATCCTTTTTCGTATTCCAAACCTTGGCAGTTTATAAATTGAGCATGCTCTGTGCAGTTTGTTAAACAAAAATGGAATGTTTTTTTTGTATTTTTTTTTATCTATTTATTTTATTTTTTTTTTATATCGGTGGTGGTGGATGATTCAGAACAGGATGAGTAAATTGAATCATTTTTTTTTTTTTACTTTTATAACATACACTGTTCCAAATATCGAACCACTGTCTTTGAAAATCGTTTTTGTTTAACCATTGATGTAATTTTGCTTCAGCTTTGATAATCAGAAGAGGTGAGATGATTAGTGGAATGATCCCGATCAAAAAGGCTAAAATATCAACATTGCATCGTTTAGGAGCACTGATTAACGGTAGTGCGGTTATTTTAGTACTTTCCCCGGTGGGCCTATGTGCGTGCTTATGAACACAGCACCCTGAATATCAGTTTGATTTTTTGAACGGCGTAAGGAGAGTCAAGGGTATTACTCAGGGTGGAGAATAAGGGGAGTGTTTAATATCAAGGCAGTTCAGTTAGGGTGGGCGTGCAGAAATACCATTACCTCGAAAACCTTTCAATCACCTATTTTTGTGGGTTAAACGGAATTAAGAAGAAAACTAAATGACCGAAAAAAAAAAAAAAAAAAATTTGTTGCCAAGGCTGAATCATTTCTCCATGTAAAATCTCTTGTATTAACGATGCTAGTGATGGGATGGCGAGAAATGATTTGATTAATGGACTTCGATCATGAAATTAAACAAAAGCAAAAACTGAGATGAGTTCCAAGAATTATTCACCTCAAGATGACTTCATCATTGTCAGTCACCTGAATTCGTATCCTATCAACGAGAGCCTTTATATTCAATTCCTCCCAATTAAAGTTATATATGCACTGTTTAGCCTTAGAGGGTAGCCGAGAACGTTGATAAACGTCTTAATTACTAAAGCCAGTTAACTAGTCAAAACAATGCAATACTACGTACGGTGAGATGACATTTAAATAAATACCGCATGATTATATTGCGTGCGAATTTCCACTCACTGTAAACAGTGTTTTCTGTCGCCCCCCTCCCATCCCCCAACATATTATACCTTTCGGAGAATGGTTTCTCAAAATAATTGCAGCCCGAAAATGGATCAAAACTTTTAGATAAAAATGGTCTACCTCAGTTTAAGATAAACCCATAAATGAAGAATAACGAATTCGATAGTAGACAAACTTTTGTTTTATCACATCTCAGCTGTACATAATGTTTTTGAAGAAAAATAACAGTCCATAACCTGCAAATTTTAAAATAGATTTTATACTGTGACAAAAGGGTCATGTAATATAGAGAACTGCCTTATTTAACAAAGCTTACCGCAATGTCAGGACAGTTGAAGGTGGAGCTGAGATTGTAGCATACATGTATATTAGAGTCATTCACTTAATCACGGCGTGAATGTTAGAAAAAAATCTTCTCGGTCTTGGTCTGGTAAATATATTTCCGATTATAGCTCTTGTAATTAACAAACGAACCGCCAAACATTCCATTATGCCCTCTTATCTCTGTAAGCACGCCTCTCTCTCCCTGACAACAAATGAATAGTTTGCCAGAAAACCGCCCTTTACGGCTCATATCGATACATTGACACAAAGTATTAAGTGCAGTTAAAGCCAAGACAAGTGAGAATATTAAAAACAAAATGAGCAATGGCTTAATAAAGGGTGTGTGCAATTTCCCACCACTGGGAAAAATCCAAGAACGAAATCAAGAGGATGTTGGATTTAAGGATAAAGATATAGAATTAGATCGGTGAAAAAAAAACAATGAGAATGTCGAAGGCAAATTTTTTCACTGAACTTTAGTATATCTCTCAGCCTACCAGCTTTGAAACAAAATACTTCAGGCTATTGAAGTGAACACTGAATCAATCATTTTTTTCACGAATAATATTTTTCACCTTTCATCTTCGTGGTCATGCTGGGAGATTTTTGAAGAAAAACAGCGGATGAGCACAGGAAGAGACAAAGCAGATATTCAAATACAGGATAAAAGCCATTACAAAAATCAGTTTATATAGACACTGATTTTTTGTTTGTGTGAGACAAGTAGCATTTCATCGCTTTACACAGCCAGGTAATCTGTCGAAGTAAGCGGTAAGTCGTACATACGATCCCAAACATGATTTAGTGATTATGAGATTTTTCCCAACCATTTCTTTAATCAAACGTTTTTGGATAAAGTAATTTTTTCATTAGGCCTGTACATCGGAATGGTCAATATCCCATTAACAACACACTACCTAGTATAGTAGTAAGATAAGAACACAAATAAAAATGAATACTTGTTTTTGTATCACTCTGGCTACAGCTCAGTTAGAAATCTACCAGAATATGCCCTAAAGTTGAAGCTGGGCAATGATGAAATAAAAGAAGCCCTTCTAATATAAACGTAGTTTTCAAGTGTTTGCATTTTGAAAGATGAAAGTAAGTGTTTGTGAAACCGTAAAACCGTGTTGCCAAGGTTTTTTTTACCTAAATGATGATAAGCCTTGTCTTAAATACATGATTTTTACATTAACAAAACAAACACATGTAACCCAATCAATTTTTCGAAAAAGAAAACGTGATTAAAAATATCCACTTTTCAATAGTTGAATACGTAATGCATTGGCAAATATTTGAGAACATTAAAAGTGGTAAAATCTATTACTGATGAGTGTTCCATTTAAGACTTTCTTTTTTTTCATTTAACTATATATACATTATTTCGGTTACGCGGAGCTAATAGCATGGCATGCAAAAACTACAGACCATCGGGGGCACGTGCCTTTTACATTAAAATTTAAAATTAAATTAAAATTAATTAAAATTACCAACAACACACGTTGAGATACTTATTCGTTTTTAATCAACTTCTTAACGCCCACATAATTTGCAAACTACCATGTATCATCGATATTGTCAAGTACACTTAAGGATAAATTTAGGCAAGCATAGCAATATAAAAATGTATCGATTTCGCAGAGATTTTCTTTGTGCCTTACAAAAAGGACATTAATTTTTCGTTCTCACCTCGTCCTGGCACCGCTTGATTGATAATGTGTGTAGTAAAATGGGGCAGGTGGTGGGTTTCCTCTCCACGTTTAAAACCAATGCACCCTGTTGATCAGAGGGGACTCACTCTGTATAGATTATCGGTGTACGCTTTAACGCAAAAGTACTGGAAGAGCTATTCATCAACCACTTACATTCAGGGCGACAGATCTCCGCTTTGTTGCCAGGGCGACCTACTTCAAACAACCTGCGCTAGTCCCATGCTGACCACGTTCGGACAGAGCTTGAAATAAATTTCTGGTGCTAGAATTTTTATGTGTTATTATTTTACTTAAGTTTGAAATACCCCATTGTTTTGCCACCTAGGACTAATTCTTGACGAAGATGCAGTAAAGCTTCGACGACACTACCACAGATGGCGTTCCTCAACACTGCTGAAGGTACGTTTCTATAGATATGTATGTAAATATTAACATATTAAGGTTGTTTTTGTGTATTTTTCTTTACATAAGGCGATGGCCCGATGTTAATCACTCCCTTGAATTATTTTCGAATCACCTCAGTTCAACATTATTTAACAAAATATAACCCAAGATACATGTATTTTATTTAATGCATCCACGCTACAAAAGTACATAGTGGGCTTACCAGTAGCCAGCGGTTCTTCGAGATTCAAGTGATTGGATTTCGCCCAACCTCTGAAACTTTGAATTCTGAATTTTAGTTTAACTTATCAATGATTTATATAAAAATTAACTTTTGAGTGTGTGTTCATTTATAATGATTGATTTTGGAAGTTTGATAACGACTGACTTATGTTAACTGCAGACGACCAAAAGATGTTCTATGACAACGAAACATTTGAACTGGAACCTGATTACGACGCGGGAAGCGACTCAGACAGCAGGCGATCAGAAAGTGCCACCCGCCACAGTAAGTCGAACTCAAACCAAAGCGTCATAATAACATCTGAAACAGGGAGACAATTTGACGACAATTTCATCTTAAAGGCTCGTGGCTGGAACGAGACAGATTCAGACACGAAAGAAAAAGTTAAGAAAAACCACAACCATGCCCTTCCTCAACAGATTCCCCTGCAAAGAATCAAAGCGACGCCAAGAATTGAAGTGAAACCATCTTTTACAAGTATAACAGCAAATTCCCATGGCATTGAGCATACATATGACGAATCAAAGTCAAAAACCCTGTCAGTCAATGACGTGTCTTTAATTGAAGACAATGATGACCCACTTCTTGGACAAAATCTAAATAACTTAATTAGACGGAGAAAGCTCAGTTCCAAGAAAGGGAGCAAGCGAAGGAGGCCCAGTAGTAGGCGCGGTATCGTTCCTGGCTTGGAAAACCATGAATTTATGCGACGCCAGAGGTTGTTACCTAAAGGAGACAAAGGGAGGTGAGCTTAATGTTTGTTTCTTTTAAAGATAAGATGCCTATGCCAGCGTCTGTACATAAATAATTGTAGATGAAACATGTAGCTGGCCATGGAATATTTCTTTAAATACAATAAAATGCACCATGCATGAAAGAAAAGGGTAGACAAAATATATGTTGAAAATACCAACCATATTAAAATGCCTGTTATAGGGTCCTGTTAGACTATTTTACCAAGGAATTTTGAATAGAAATATTTTTTCATTTGACACAGTGTCATAGCGCTGAAGCTTTGAAAGATAAAGGCGGCAATTCGTTGGCGCCACCACAGATTTGCAAACACGTTTTCGTTACTTTTCTCTCCATGCTCAATGCCAACTTCTCCACTTCTCCCCATTCTAAACGCATAATCATTGCTTAATAACGTTGGATTTGAATGAATTACTTGTTATCTATGGTCATTAAATGATTCTGATGGTGATCTTGATGGCGGGTGTTTATTCGACAACTTATGCAGTTTAATTTTTCTTAATGTGGTATATGGTGACCAATCACCTAATTCGCTTTGCTTTATACGAGATTATCTCCTGCATGCCCTCAAAAGCTTCAAACGATGACACAAGGAAGTTTATATTTCAAACAATTAAACAGACGACAAGGAAGTTTATATTTCAAACAATTAAGGCTACCTAACTTTGAATAAAATTGAAATGAACTTCGATGAGGAAATTTAGGAAATTTCACTAACTTGACACGCTGTGAGGCTAACAAATGGCACGCCATTATTATTCGTGCAGACACATATGAAACTCAACCCATTTTAGGTCTAGATAGAGATAACGGACAACTTGAATGTCTAGATAGAAATAACAGAAGATTTCAAAACTTTGTCAAAAATTCGGGTATCTGAATCCACGCGTATGTCTTTTTATTCCCCACAAGGAGATGCTCCACTATTTCAACCCAATAAAATCTTGCTACCTCCGCGTGCGACAGAACTTTTATAATAGCACGCTTCAGCGACGAATCAATGAATGTTTCTGCAGCCATTTTTATACTGCGAAAGTCTTAAAAAATAAGAGTCTGAACATTGCACGAGCGCTGGAAATATGAATTCCCAGATTTCCAGACTACAGCTTTGTTTTTCCTACACGCGATTTGCACGCAAGCATACATGACCGGTTAAAACACCCATCCATTAAGGACCCCTTAAGAGAACATCACAAAAGAGCCGTCTCCTTCAACTACACAGGTGATTGGACGCGCTGGACTATGTTAACGTTCTCATTACTCCTCCACACATAAACTGACAGAGTAAATTGCAAAATCAATGTTTTTTCAGGTAAAATGGATTAAAAATCGGGTTAGTTTACCCATCGGTTGATGTTTCATGTACAATATTATTATGTTTTAGGCAGTTATACAGTGCATATAAAGAAGGTTTATTTTTGGTTTTTCGACATGTAGAACATATCCAAGTGTGTGGATTTAGGAGACGTAGCATGGTCTTCAGCTGTTTTAATATTCTCCTGTTTTCTTAATCAACAACTGTGTGTGCATTTGACTGTCAAAGGCATGTTCATAATTCTTAGACCATTATAATACACTATCTCTGGTAATTTGTCATTTTCGCGCGATGTACATGTGAATAGCTCAATGAAATCGTTCACTATAATGTAAATTTGAATGCAGAACTTCGTGAAGTGATGGCCAGGAAGTTCTAGAATCCTACAATAATATTATATTACACCGGCGAATGAGTTATCTTTGTGGCACAAAAACCCCATAAACTTTTAAAGCATTTCCAAACGGTATCCGATTCAAATTGTCCTCAGATAATGTAGTTCAGTTATTCGAAATAATAAAAAAAAACTGATCTAAATGTTAGCTTATCCAGATCATTTCTAGAAAAACGCTTTCAGGTAACTCAACCTATTGTCAGTGTATGACAAGGATTGATGCCAGCTTTGGCATCACGCAAATATACAATTCTACAAAGAAGGCTGCTCTGTAAAAGCAAACAACCAGCACATGCAATATTCAGCAAGAACGTTAAACGAAGTTACATTAAGTGATTAATATAAATGTTTTCAAGGTGAACATATTATTTTGGTAAATTATTAAAGAAAGCATATGTTCGTACTTAGGGCCTTTCTACACTGAACGGTATATTTTACTTTATAGTCTATACCGGTGCGCTTTGAAAGATCGCCTAGCTGTTACGTAAGGGGGTTTCCTAAGGGAGTTGCTCTGATAGCAAGAAGCAACTTTGGGAAAGGGAATAAAACTCCTATAGCGTATATTACATGTAAGGTCTTCTCAAAGTTTACCGGTGCAGACTGTATCAGTTAGATTTAATGCTCGATATGGAGAGGGCCTTATTCTTTTTTTTTAGTTTGCACTGCGTAACAAAAAGATAAAAATCGACTAAGTTAAGCTATAAAAATTTCAACAGCACCTACCTATTTTTTAGAAGATATATGGCTACAGCATTATTCTCTCCCTAGAACAACATAGTTGGCGAGAAGCATATGAGTCGTTTTGAAGTTGAATAGGTACATTATACACAGAGGCGGGTCGGGGGAGGACACAGCTTCTGGGGCACCCCATTCTCCCTTTAATATAAATAAATAAATAAATAAATAAATAAATAAAACTGGCGAAGCGTATCATACAAGGCCACACATGACATTTTATTGAATACTATATGCCCATCATTTTCTCCCCATCCCTTTACCAATACAGAAATTGCGTATATTAATTTCTGTAAACCTTGTTGTTGAATTGTAGTGAAAATGAAGACTACATGCGACTATATAAGGAAAATCAGGACGAGTCGACGGAGGAGGAGATTTTTCAAAATATCAAGCTCCAGAAGGACATCATTGAGAGCATCAGAACACAACCCTGGCGGATGAGACGGAAACTAAAAACATTACAGTAAGGATTTTCTCTCCTAACATATTCGCATGCCTATTTTGCTGTGGCAACTACCACTCCCCTGTTATTGCCTACAGCGTGCAATGATCCCATCTAACACCTAACACAATGGCATACCTTTGATTAACACTGAACGCAGAAAAAGCGCCCTTTTGATACACGCACTACTTCATGTACATGCCTCTTTCACATCTAGATCATTCCACTAAAAGCAAAACATTTGAGACAAGTCACTGACTTGCACGTTTTGTGTCCAAATTGGCAATTTTATTAGCACTGCTTTACATCGATACCTTTTAAATATTGCTGAAATCTCTTCAAAGCGGGGGAATGGGGGACTGTAGCATAAATTAGCGAAAGAAATAGGGCAAGTCAATATAATGTTCATATTACACAAAATGTGTGTATCACTGACGTTACTGAAAGCTTGCTTTTGGTGGAATGAACCATCTTTATTACCTTTCATTGTAGACTAGCCAAGTCGTATGTTGAGAAGTATGAAGGACGGCTGTCTCGTAGCCATGGTTACCAAGAGGCTGGAGCCAAAGTAAGTACGCCGAATAGCTGTCATATGGTTTACTACAGGTATATTCACCGTGCTTCTCATAATACTGACGTCAACAATGTCCCGCACAATATATCTCTTCAATAACGGCGACATGAATTGAAGTCCGCTGGGAACCGTAGACCCTTCTCCTTTACTTTTGTACAGGTGACATTGGTCCCATATACTTGTCCCGATACTTTCGACTCTAATTGAAGCTCTATATTCTAAGCTCTCCAAGCTCATGAGTCCCGCCCCCCATCTCTATTTTTTTTAAAATATTAAGCAAAGTGTGATGTGATTTTTTTCTTCAGTCAACAGCTAATATTGTGATAGGTTTTACCTAAAGTAGCTGTTGACTGAAGAAAAAATTACATCATTCTTATAACTTAACACAGGCTGATGAAATTCTTCTCTGGCTTAGCAAAGTGTGAAAAAAGCAAGGTATGCATCTCCATCTCTGTGAAGAAAACATTTGAGTAAAATTGCTGTCGCCTGTCGAAGCCAGGCAAATGTTACCTAGCAAATTTCTGGAGTGCGGTTCAATGTGTAACAGCAGATTTATCAATTAGCAAAGTACTAGTAATGTGCAGTTTTTAGTCTTAGGTAATAAATTGCAAGATCAGGGTTCTTTTCTGAAATTGGAGCACTGCTCTAAAAGGCGACTCTATTTGGCCAATCTTGATCATGGGTAAAGGTTATTTTCTACTCCACATTGATTAACAGAATAATTTAGACTACTAATAAATATTGCATCAGAATTGGTGTAAGCGTCTGAACTATTTCGAATGTTTATTCTTACTTTCGTTTCAGTTTTGGAGAATGTTTAAACGCGAAGCAACGAATTTTTTCGCCCTCTTTATTCCATGGGAAATGCGGATAAAAAGGACAGAGAGTACGTATAACCAGCTACGTTTAAAGTTATAACTGAAACTACTATCGAACCATATAGTGAGTAATTGAATTGCCGTGTCAAAGCAATTAAACTGTTCGTCACATTATGTATCATTCGGACAGCAGTTGGTAATTACTCATCATTAATGATAAACGTTACTCTTTAACATTTTTGGGGGATTAATCGACCTGAAGAGGAAATCGCTATAAGTTGTCGTAAACAATTATTTTGGTCAGTCGTAAAAGGCGTTCTGTTACAGGTCACTTCGGATCCGTTGTGGCGTCTTACTTCATATTCATGCGCTGGATATTTGGCGTCAACCTCATTCTATCGTTGATCACCGTAGGATTCATAATGATCCCGGAAGTAAGTGGTACATGGAAACAAACTTCGATTCGATTTGTTTTGAATTTCTTTTCATTTGATGTGAACATTACTGTCCAGTTTGGTTCATTTAGTCGAATTCTTACTCAAATAAGGATAGGTCGATCACATTTGTAAGTTTATGTGCTATATTGCAGGTATGTATGTATTTCAAATGCAATCGCTGCATGATAACTAACAGAATATCATGAAACTAATACTACATCGTTTATGTTACTGTGGTCACACAGCAGACAAAATCGTTGTTCACTATAACATAAAAAGTATATTTTAAGCAATCAAACTTTAAAAACTGTTTGTTGCTACTTGCATTGTATAGGCCCTATGGCAAATGATACTTACAGAGCTATTACATATATTCCACAATCAATTCTCAATTTCACAGATCATCTTGGGAGACCCACATGGCTCTACAGCTAGAAAAACGGTCCCAGCAGAAGAATCAGATCATGCCATGGACCTGAAGACTTTGTGGAACTTTGACGTGCGTATAATACAAATCACGGAACGCTTGTATTATATTAACTTTTAACTAACTTTTGAATAATGAAATATTATTTCTATTCATTTCAACGGTTTAATTAGAAAGTGATAATAGGATTGTTGGAAATAGCAACTCTTCTTTTCGAATGATTTTGAAAATCGATTTTAATTTACTCGATATGGCGTTTTGCTGTAGAGTACATGCGCATTAAGAACAATCTTATTTTTAGGGCTACTTGGAGTATTCGCCGATATTCTATGGTTACTATGGTAACGAAAAAGTCATTGGTAGCTGGTATCGTCTGCCACTGGCGTATTTGTTGGTAGGATTGGCTACCTACGGTTATAGCTTTGTCACCATTCTTAGAAAGTGAGTTTTTTTGGGGGGAAATATTTATATGAAAATTCATAAGTGTTTCAAGATAACTCACGAGATATCCTCTGGTCAATTTATGTAACGAGCCCCGTCCACGTTTCAAGTTCACATAGGTCAGTTACGTACATGTATGCTCTTCTTTTATATATTTTTCCAAATAAGCTTTTATCTAGGGCAATTTAAGCATGATACGTGCTTGTCTTTAATTCTGAGGCAGAGTCGTATTTGTTTAGATTGTTATTATGATTGTCTGTTACAGACTGTAAGAGTTATTCTTTATTTTCTATGATTTGGTTAAACTATGCATAAGAACTTTGCGTTATTTTTCAATTAAAAAACTGACGTAAAATATACGTTCCTGCCTGTTTCTTAGTGAAGGCAATTGCAATTCAAGCACATATTTTTTTAATCAATGTTCCCAAGGATGGCGCATAATGCCCGAGAGAGCAAGTTGGTCTCCAAAGGTGATCAGTACACGTTTTCATGGAAGTTGTACTCTACATGGGACTTCATGATTGGCAACGCGGAAACGGCACACAACAAATTTGCTGCAATTGCCACAAGCTTCAGGGTAAGGTCTCTTTCAGCTCAAAGATCGAATATAGCTAATCCTGCCATTTAAATATTTTATTTAAATAGTTTTTGTGTGAGTGACTGATAATTTCCTGGGCAATCTTTAACCAAAATATGTCATAGTATCTTTTTCAAAATAGATTTTGACTTTCGATTTTTTACATCATTTGTATTTTTTTTTTTTTTGCATTGCTTAACAAAAAATATTAAAAATGATAAAGCGTTTTATTGAATTTCATTAATTCAGGAAGCAATAATAGAAGAAGAAGAGAAGAAAAAGGAAGACAACAGGTAAATATCTGATAACAAACAGTAACAAATACCAGATAGTTACAGTTACAAAAAGTATAAAATAACTAATTCCCAAACGGTCACCAGATACTGTAAAAAGTAATTGAGAAAAGTTCATACTTTCAAGGTTGACAATTTGAATGCATTAGTTAAAGAATCATATAACGCCTTAATTAAAATATTTGTCAAGACAGACTCGGCACCGAATGATCCTGAATTCACCGGTAGATCGGGCCACACTACCCGTTTTCAAGGTGTGTCAGTACGCATTTCCCGGAACGAACTTTGAGATGAGATGTACTACTTACCAACCCCGCTGAGAATCATCACTATCACATCGCGTACTAGGCGAGAGCGGTGTCGCGTCTGATACTTCGAAGTGCGCACTGACGGACACCTTGAAAATGGGTGGCGTGGTCCGATCTACCGGTGAATTCAGGATAATTCGGTGCCGAGTCTGGTAGTTGGGTAGGCCTTTCGTATTCACAGCGTTCACCAAAAACTAACATCATTTATATATAGATAGGTGGCAATGAAAACAATATTGATTTTATATTTTTTTCACCCACGTAAGGTACCTTCTCATTTTTCTCCGCATCCTGGCTAACATCTTCGTGCTGGCCGTGCTGGGGGCCAGCGCCTACACTGTATTCCTAGTAGTGGAGCGTTCCCAGCACTTCGAGCAGAAGGTCAAAGAGCAAGGCCCCGATTCCGTTAATTGGTGGGAGGCAAACGAGGTAGGGGCCGTCTTCCGTACCCTAGGTTCTAGTTTTGCCAGCTCGATCTTGATTTCATATATAACCCATATCAGCAAAACTTATTAATTTTTCAATTTACATCTTATTTACAGTAAAAAAATTAAATAAAGCAAAATTAAACATGTTTTACGTTTCATTTTGGACTAATGACATTCAACTGCAGACTGTGACAGTAACTTGTTTTTAAATGTAAAAAAATTCAACGTCGCAAAATGCACAGTTATAAGGAGTGGCGCAACCAGTGCCCTTTTCCTTTTTATTTTTTGAAAATAAACTGTTTTAAATCAAATCTAAAACGTCCCTTGACGTCGCGTAATTCACAATCACTTATAATAGGTTTTGGAGCGATTTAGGCAACATAAATACATTGGCTGTGCGATATCAAACAAAGTTCTCGATGTCATTCGACAGGTAGCCATTGTGATGTCATTGATTACACTGCTTTTCCCGTCTCTGTTTGAGCTGATTGGAATGATGGAAAAGTACCACCCCCGGGTCAACCTCAGGTGGCAGCTGGCAAGGTAAATGCAAATGTGAAATAAAAAACGCCAGACCCATACCCATTCTCTTCTCTAAAGAGACAGACAAACATCTCTTTGGCTTACAGAAGAACGACAGGGTCCTTTAACTGCAGCAATTTTAAAGTTTTATTTGGAGCGGAGAGGGGTTTGATAATCTGGTTCCGTCAATAACCACGGTATTTAACATTTTTTGTAGTGAGGCAAATAACTTCATCGTTCGTCTAAGTGATAAAGCAGAAAATGTTAATTAAATTTTTTGATTCCTTAGACGGATCAGCAAACTTTTTCTGCTTGCTGCTCGACGGAAACATTCTACTAGTTTTTATTCTAAGCCGCTGTATGTTCTTCTCCTTTGATATTACGACTTCGTTTGTAACTTTTAAAATTTTTAACTTGCATTGCCTTTGTGCAGAATTATTTACTTTTTAATACTAATGCTAAATTTCATTCTCCAGGATTTTAGTGCTGTATCTGCTGAATCTTTACACGCTATGCTTTGCGCTGTTCCACAAGATTAATTTCCTGGTAAGTAAAGCGAATGAGAAGATATACGCTGAAGTAAAAAAAAATTACTGCTTTCAAAACCATTTTTATGAAAACTTTCTTAAAGTGACTGCATCAAAAATTTGCTCTTGAAACCAAATCCCAAAATTAAAGCAATACCCCCATGCATGTTTCTAGAGAAAACGATATCTCGCTGAATTAAAATACCCTTCATATTGCGTAAATCTGTCAGATTTTTGTTTGAATATTCATAAAAACCAAACAAAGAGGGCGGTATATAAAATACTTAATTTAAAATATAAACAGAAAAAAACTGTCTTCCATTGCCTTGTAGAAAGAGCAGTATGCCGATAACGTCTCGTCCATGCAAGCGGCCAATCTAACATGCTTCCAAAAGAACGAAAGCACCTTTAACACATCCTGTGCCGAAGCTGCCGCCTCTCAGAGGGTTCTGTTAGACACCTGTTGGGAGACTATGGTCGGGCAGGTGAGTTGTGGTGTTTTTTCAGGCGAAAAAAGCATAAAAACATAGCACCTACGATAAGAAAAATTAACCATACGCAGACAAAAGCAAGGGGTTCGTTAGATTTACGTCGTATACGTCTCAAGAACGCACGCAAACGTTGCTGTGCACTCTCATACCCGGAGAGAATGATATGTATTGAACATGATGAAAAACAATTTCCTACGCTTTTTGGTATCTTCCTTTTAATAAACTGAAAACGGGGTGATTTCATAGTCTCAAATTTGCGCGCAAAATCTTTTTTACGATACTTATACATACCACCTTACGCTAGGCGTGACAGAAACTTTAGAGTCTGTTGGAAACCTAACTAATAACTCTAGCGTGTGACATCAGAGAACGTATGCTGGGTAGAGTGTCCGCGTTGGATAAGTCAGGGTGCCTGTTACTAATGATATTGTGTTGAACTGATGCATTTTGTATCGCAGTCTTTTATATGAACTTTTGGAAATTATGACGATGAGAAGCTGACAAATATTTATCTTGTCAGAAGGCCTATATTAACACCTACGTGTGTATACTTAGACAAAGTATTTCAGATGGAATTGCATGACAGATTTTTAAAATCTTTTCATTCGATCAATTGAACAGGAGATGGTGAAGTTGACCGTGTTTGACCTGTTGACCACAGTTGGTGGAATATTAGTGATCGATTTCTTCCGTGGTCTTGTGGTGAGATACGCAAACTTCTGCTGTTGCTGGGATCTTGAACGGAAATTTGTGAGTATTTCGAGTACATTGTATAACATATGAATCATTCCCCTCTATCTTTTACTTTTAAAATAGTGAGAAATGGCCAAACACACAAATTAGACGTCAATTAATTGGAAAGAATAGGCCACTTGACTACAAAAGATCGACATATCGGCTTCATGAATCTTCAATTCATGGTTTGCAGTTGTTCTAAAATTTTAATTGTCACAAACCTTTACACAAAGCAATACGTTTCATACCATGAAGTCTATATTTAAAATTCCTAAAAATCTGAATTATTATTATAATTTGAAAATCAATTCGTTTACGTACTAGCCTCCGTTTTAACTTGTTTATTTTTCATTATAGCCAGAATACGGGGAATTTAAGATAGCAGAAAATGTGCTGCACGTGATCTATAATCAAGGGATGATATGGTAGGGTATACACTGTAGATCAAAAATCCTAAAAAACTGTTTCAACTTATGGAGCTCATATGCCGTAATTGTCCTTTCTGAACTTCAAAACTGAACTGTGAAAAGCGTTTAAAAAACGTTTTTTGAATGGAAGGAAATGGTGCAATTGTCTTTCAGGAATTACGGTTCAAAACAGACGAAAACGGCATAAAAATAGTTTTTTTGGAACATTTTGCGGGCCGTGTTCCTCTTTAAGCAGCTTTAACATTAACACAGTTTTTTTCACAGTATATACCATAACTGTTGGGGACAGGAACCTGACTGTAATAACCTTAACTTGAATCATTTTCAGGATGGGAACGTTCTTCGCGCCTGCCTTACCTGCAGTGAATATTCTAAAGCTGCTTATCTTGTTTTACGTCCGGAGCTGGGCCGTACTAGTATGTAACATACCTCACGAGAGAGTATTCAGGGCGTCCAGATCGAACAACTTCTACTTCTTCCTGGTATTGGTGATGTTGTTTCTCTGTACGTTTCCAACAGGCTATGCCGTGGTGCTGATAGAGCCGTCACCGCACTGTGGGCCTTTCAGGTATTATTTATTTATTTATTTATTTATTTATTATTATCATTTTGCATTTTTGATAATAAAGAACATCCTTTGCCAGTCACTCAAACCCAATTGCATCCATAAACTGTCAATTGAATATCCTATGACGTCTATGAAGTGGTGACGGGGGACTCCTGCAGAGTCAATTTATAGAGTAACACCGTCAGCACTATGAAGGAATGTTTTCCCTGCAAGGCGGGTATTTTGCCCGTTCTCCAAATTTCACTGCCTGAAGAAAGATCTTGTGAAAAGCATTGACTTTGGTTTACCCTAGTTCC
>NW_019776170.1:42720-98316 GCF_001039355.2 Lingula anatina | reverse complement strand
CATATCGTTACGAAGAAATGGGGAAAGGCGATTTTGATCAGTTTGGGCCATTTAAACGTGTTTATCTCCCTTAAATATTGAGACAATGCCCTGATCTACCGTCACGCGCTTTATTAGACGTAAACGAAGCGTGTTTGCAGCGTGTTTGCAGGTTCAACGCCGCTGAACGAACTGATAGTGAAGGAAGACGTATTGCATTTTTATGACGTTCGTCCTGACTGTTACGTAAACAAAATTGGACGGAGTCCTTTGTCCAGTTTAATAACAGCTACAACACGGGGCTCTGGCTACAGAGCAATAAAGATTAAAGGGATAACAACTGTTCATTTTGGCCAAAATGGATTCTCCTGGGGTTAACGACAAATTCCCCATACTTGCCATGTATAATGAATTTGTTCCGACATTCAAAGTTAATCCCTGTTTTTTTCTAAAAAAAAGTTTGTTTTTGTAATAATTTCTTAAGAGATTATTACGGATGATAGTCATCTATGGAGGTCACGTGGTCCGATGGCAAGCACAGATTCCAGATTGCTATAACCGCCGTTTTGGGGTAAAATAGGAATGATTATACTTAATGAATTATTTATAATGTTGTTATTATGAAATATGGATCTCATACGAAGAGTTGTTATCCCTTTAACCTATGAGCAGGGCTATCTACAGATACTTGTGCGTTATCCATGAATTGCGTCGTATTATCTGAAGTGTCACCTTATTTGTTGATCGAGCACAACATTCAGTATTAGTATTATCCCAAATATCGTGTTATCGCAACTGTGATAACGGCCTATGATATAGACACGATTTTATTTTGAAGGAACCTTGAATAAGTCTCAGTTGGAAATTTTATTTTTGTGTGAGTGCGCAAAGATATTGACAGAGCATTTCACGTTTGCAACGTGGAAATGAGAAACAAATACACCTGCCAGTTTCAACACGGTCGAGATTCCGGGTATAAATTGGACTAGTTAATCATCCGCTTCAGGGAAATTATTGTTTGCAATCATATTAGAAGCAAAGTGACCATCGTACTGACAAATGATTTACTCTTTTGTACATGTTACACAGCCACGGCCTCTCCCCCGCCCACCCTCTCCAAAGTCAAGACGTCAGTTTTAAAGCCATGCAACAGTTATGTTACCTTTTTTCTACGGAGTGCAATAGAAATATTCCGTAGCAGGCATTTTGGCTCTTTTCCTCTTTTTTCCCGCGAAACAATGTTAGTTTAGCTTTAACGTTACTACTTAATGCAAAGAGCGGGCCATATGATATCGATGAAGGAAAACAAAAATATTTCACAAACCTTATCTATCTTATTAAACGATTTACTCTCTAACCCACTTATCATTTGGGAAGTAGTGACCAATTAATAAAATGGAGTCATATGACATATGAATAATAGGCCAACATATCAAAGAGTGCGTTATTTCTGTGCTTCGTGTGCAGACTTTTCTAATACCCGTCATTAGAACGATCGTGCAGAAACATCAACCATGTAATCAGCGATGGAACCAGTAGATATATAGGAGTAAATTTGAAAATAAAAGATTATTGCAAGGGACGGAATACGTGTGGAAATATTTAACAAGATGATTGACGAGAGTGAGTAGGAATATAACTGCCAGTAATGTATACATACCTTTCACTGGGTGATTAAGTATTGTCTTTTTTATTGATTCATGTTAGTGAAGCTATGTTTATCCTTCCATAATAATGATAATAAGCATTAGCACAACAGCACGTATTGGAAGAAAATGAAGTCGGCATGCCAAGAGATAAACCGAATTAATCATTCGTTCAGCCATGGAAAAGGTTTTAGCTGCACCTTCATCAAAATTTTGGTCGTAACTTTGACCTACTTATCTGCCCTACTTAGGCCTACATGTATCTGCCCAGTTTATAAACATCACAGCAAACAAGCAGAAAAAAATTCGCTTAAATATCAATTTTTGGGTAAATTGAAACGATGTCTGTTGGTATATCTCAAAGTTATACTACCGGTATTTGAAATTATGTGGTGGTTAATGGTCGGCTTTCGTGGTAAAAATTTGACTTAAAACGTATCTTTAAGAAAGTGAAAAAATATCATCTATAAAATCAGACATCAAAAAGTATAATAGCTATGAAATATTCTACAGATATAACTTTAAAACCTATAACATTATTTTAAATAAACCCCAAATTTTAGAGAATGGGGGAACCATTTTGAGCAACAGTGCACTTTATACCTGTTTTTTATCGAAAGTCAATAACAGCCATGTGCCTTGAATTAATCTTCTCATTAGCGACAGAAGCAACATATTCCAATACTCATTGTTTAAAACTGGTTATGGAAATTGTTGGCAAGGTTTAGCCAATTAACAAACCTTTAAGCCTTGATTTTATAACAGACACGTCCGTGTCTTGATACGTACTAAAAGGGCAATCTTATATCCAACGGAAGCAACATTTCCAATATTCCTCATTTGTCCAAATATATCGAGTAACTGTGAATTATTACATGTACATGTACGTATCTGTCCTACTTATCTGCCCAGTTTATATACAGCACAGTAAGCAAGCAGAAAAAAATCTGTTCAAATATCATTTTCAGGGTAAAATGAAACGATGTATTTTTCAAAGATATACTACCGGTTTATGAAACTATATGGTGGTTATTGGTCGGCTTTGGTGCTAAAAATTTGACTTCAAATGTATTTTTAAGAAAGTGAGAAAATATCATCGGACATCAAAAAAGTATTATAGATATAAAATTCACTGGTGGCGACCACATTATAAACCCGCTTACTTAGTAGTATCCTATTGCTACGTGTAGAGGTGCACACGCAAACATTTACACACACACACGTTCTTAACACTGGTATATGTTCTGAATTCAGGGCTAAGTGTTGGGATACTTTCCGCTCTGGTGGTCATCGTAGTTGTATGGGTTGTCCTGTTGATCAGTTGTCGGCTTTCAAAAAGGTAAATCGTTAATTTCTTATTAACTCAGACAGGCATCGTTGCGTGAAGCACCATAAAAAACACAAGAAGCTGTGTGTGTGTTTGTGTGTCTGCGTGTGTGTATGAGAGACAGACAGATAAATTACAAAATGACACTTTTATCTCAATATTACCTCAATATATCACCGTCTTGCTCAAAACCAAGGAATTAGCTACAATTGTAGGTCCTGCGTGTAGCTATCTAATTCCTTTGCTACATAAGTTCAGTATACATATCAGTGAAGTGCCATGAAATTGAGACTTATTTTTCTATGATTCGTGCCCAGGAATAGCTCTGGAGGAGAGACACGACCTTCTGTAAAATAGACCCCAATATACGACATATTACCAGCTGTTGTTACCCCTAAGAACAACCTAGACCAACAGAGGAACTCGTCCATTAGTTTCAGCCTGTCCAGCTATCCTTTCAAGACTTTTCAATGGTAGGAAATATACTCTTGACCAAAACAGGTTGTCACACCTCCAATCTCATGTGTTGTTATATGCAAATAAATACATTATAGTTGTAAACCGTTTAAATAGTGCTTTTAATTTGTTAAAAGTTTCAGCTTGACAAAATCGTAGAGGTTATGGAGGCCATGAAACCGTACGATTTCGCACGGCCATTGTCTGCGTGCGCGAAAAAACAAGGAATTACGAGCAGTATACGAGCAACGTACGGCCATTGCATGGTTAATGTAATCTAGGCTTTGGGTTACATCAGTTTCATCCATTTTACGATTTGGTTTAATTGATGTATCCAGCACTGTGTGACTTAATTGTATAGATTGTAAGACCGGCAGATCTAAATGAGACAAGGGGACTGAAATACATCCGTACATCAGCTTATAAAATTTGATTTTATAAATTTGGGTTCAAATCAAAGCACAGAAATAAACGTTCCGTTAAGCAAAGCAGCTGTTAGGTTGAAGTCACTGTTTTAACTCTTGTTACTTATGGTGCTTGTGTTCTCTAGGAGACGCTGTCGAGTTAGTGATGTCAGCGGAACCATGTTTGAGGAAACGCCTGACACATCCGAGGAAATTTACCACACACCTGCCAGTCTGGCGTCACCATAGCAACATGACGTCATCACCAGGCCCTGGCAGACTGAACCCAAGCGCAGACGACCCATGCTCTTGTTCTTTGGTCATGACTGAAAATATTTCCTGGGAAGAAGACTCATTCACAAATGCAGGGAGTTGTATTGACCCGATCTCAGATATAAATGGAAAATTTGATAGTGGTCAAGGTGAAAGGACGAAAGAAATTCAAGAAAATAATAAGCACGTAGAAAACATTCTTAGCCTGCGTGAAACTGAGAACAAGACATCCCCAGACATACATTACTACATTATGCTAGTGAATGTGTTTCTGCTCCACGATTCTTAGCCTCGCAACATTCTTAACTTCACCTTCAATTATCATTTCATAATGTGACCAGCACTTAGGCGTATATATATCATGCATGTGTGTGTATCTTATCTGTACACTACATGTAAGTGCCGGTACAGGTCCCTATAATGGTGAGTCGACCAGATAAAAAATCCTTGCTTAGACATTAATATTTTTAATTATTCATACTTTTCACATCAGACTGAGCTGGTTAAAATGTACGGATACTCTATTTTGAGCAGCAGTGTACTTTGTGCCTGTTTTTATCTGAAGTTAATAACAGCCGTCAGTGTCTTGAAACAAATTTAGGACAAAATTAATCTTCTCATTAGCGACAAAATCAACATATTGCATTACTCACTGTATATATATCTGATTTCGGAAATTTAGAAACTACTCAATAATTTGTCAGGATTTACCCAATTAACATACATTTAAGCCCGGATTTTATAACAGCCACATCCGTGTCTTGAAACGCACCGTTAGGAACATTTCCCATTCCTCGTTTGTCCAAAATATAGCTAATAGTGACTTAATAATTGCTTGTCAAGGTATTCTTATTGAGGCGATTTTATTGCTAAATCACAAGTAACTACTTACATAGACTGGTGTTAAGAATCAATCCATATATGCATTTGGCTCTTTTTTGTGGATATATCAATGAAATTACTTAAAATCGTGAAATGACTTAAAGGTTGACAATGCCCAGAAAATAAAAAATCCTTGAGGTTCTCACTTTTCTCAGTTTAGGCATTTGCGGTCACTAATGAAGATATATTATAGCGCGCGAGGTTATATACAGAGGCTATACAGTTAAAGTAGGGCAGATGTAATTTTACTGGATCACTGTATATTGCAAACCGGGAATTTTTAGGACACGTGAAAATACTAAAAAAAAATGATGATAATAATAATAATAATACAGATGTAAGCACTTTGTGAGCTATTTCAAAGTGAATAAGTTTTGATATATTTAAGATAAATTTCAACTGTCAACTGTTAACGTCAGCTGCAGATGTCCATTACACCAGTGGATGGGGCCGTATCATACCATTGGCTGGAAAAAGGAGAGAATTATCGTGACGCAGGTACTATAAATAACCATGTATAGTATTATACTTTATCGTTCTCTATTACGAGAAGGTAGACGCGGTACAACTGGGCGTGCGTGACAGACAGTACATGTACATGTAGTTTTCTCTATATTTAAGAAGATGTGAAATGAGATGCATTTATAACCTACCAGAGGAGAACTGAAGACAAAAGACAAAACGCAAAGACTAGTCATGAAGTAAAACGGATATATAGTTCATCAACAGAGGGGTGAAATAGGCCATGTTTACCAAAATAGGAAGAGGTCGACCAGGCTAAGACCACAATGGAAGAACAAGGGATACAAGTTCATACCTGTATGTAACTTTTAAAACGTGTAATGTCAAATGATTTTCGATATCGGCATTTGTTACTAAAACGCAACGTAAATAAACGGACAGATTCCTGTTTAAAACCAAAGAAACTTATTGCTCAGTAAAACTGATGACACGCTATCATGCCTAATAATACAGCCAGTGTAGAGGACATAGCGGTGCATATAAACGATGCAGTTAATTCATCAAACTCTTCTTTAACAAATACCGCCAACGCTAACAATTTTCCTGACGGACTGCCTTTAATAAACTGTATGATTCTGTTTATAGTCATCGTTGTGGGACTTCCTGAAAATGTATGCGTAATTTTGACAATAGCAAAGAAACGCTCGTTCAGGACTTCTATCAACACGCTAGTAGCTTATACATCTTTAATGGACGTTTTACAATGCCTCTTCGGCGCTACGCTTCATATGCGCCAGAACATCTTGGGTCAGCGGGGCCTTAGTCAATGGGAATGTTACACGCTGTCATTCGTTTCAGTTTTTACGAATATTACCAACGTTTGCCTGCTCGGTGCTATTTCTGTACTGCGCTTGATTCAGTTCTTTGCAAAGCAGAATAACCAACCGAACAGAGTGCTTATATTCATCTCTATTGTCGTCAGCACGACGGTGGGGCTGACACTGGCTACAGCTGCCACTTTTTATTCAAAAGCATCTTATTATATATGCACGAACGACGACCGGCAGTATTTACCCGGGACAGAGGAAGTCATCAACTACACGTTATTTCTGCCCGTATTTGGCCTCAGCGCCATTCTAATCGTAGTGTCTTATCTTGGTATATACTGCCGAGTTAGGAAATACGCAAGGGTCAGTCCGACTGACCATCAGGTAATGACTACAGTAGAGAATCATGACGACCATAGGGGAACCCAAATTAAAAGTGTTACCCAGCCGCAGGCACTGCCGAGGGAGGTGCAGGACCAAAGTGGAGGAGAGCCTCAAAGAAATGGCCATGAACAGCAGGGGGCTGATCCAGCAATTTCGCAAGATATTCACAAATGGGGGCATCGAACAGAATTGCAAGGCATTCACCAAGGGGTGGAACCAGCAAGTTTGCAAGATATTCACCAAGGGGCGCATCCAACAGGATTGCAAGATATTCACCAGGGTACTGATCAAAATTTACCGCAACGCGAGCAGGTGCCCGATATCCAGCAGATCCCACACCAGAGAAATGACGTCTTGGCGGCAAGGACGTTTGCCTTAGTGCTATTTGTATGGCTACTTCTCTATCTCCCACTACCCGTCATCGGAGCCTGGAAGTTCAGGCATGGAATGACTCCCCAGCTGAAACATATCAGGTAAGTTACATGTAGCATCAATGTCCACTTCACATGTTGTCGATAAAAAAGGCCAAAATCTGTTTGACAAAGGTTTAGGGACTCAAATGTCGACTTTCATTTCATAGAACTGACTTAGTTTTTTGTCACATTTTCTCTTCCTTTTCTAATTCAATTATTCTTTCACATTTTGTATGATTACACAGCTACAAAAGATCGCAAGTTGAAATTAAACGGCTTTAAAAGCTTAAAGCTTATTCTCCCCTAGCAAAAAAAAAAGCGTCACCCCAAATGCAACGCGAAAAGTGATACAGGAAATCATGCCATGAATCAATGTTCTTTATTCAACTGATAAAATGATTTTTTTCACATAAATAACCAAATGTGAATAAGGTACTCCATAGTAAAAAAAAACAAAGGTACCTTTTAGTATTTTATACAGTATCCTCTGGCTTGGAGGACGCACCTGCAGTTCGTTTTCTACGAGGAAGGCGTGCTAGCATCCTATTTTTGGTTTGGTTTCCTTCGTTCGGCCATATCCAGGCCATCTTGCCTGATTGGTTGATTCGTTATTGCGCTTGATTCGTTATGATGTCGTGTAACCTCTGAATGGTTCTCGTCAAACAACCCAGCCTTCTGGCAATTCGACGGGTCAAAACTCCCTTCTGTAGCAATGTACATAATTGCGCTTGGAGTGGCACTTTTTTTGCTAGGAAGTATATAATTTTTCACAAAAATAAAGCAGTTTTCATCTTTTGGAAACCAATATATTTTATAGGTCTTTCTTCGCCTCTCTTAACTGTATGAGCGCTGTTTTGAACCCCCTGATCTATTGGTACGGTTCAAAGAAGTTTCGGAAGGCAATCAGCTGCGTGTGCCGGTGCTAGATGTAAAACACGTTTCACACATGAAGGCGTGCCTTGTGCGACCGTGAAACTGGCCAGGCCGCAGTTGGGGGAACGGTGATCACTTTACGTATGGAGACAAACAGGACCATGTGGTCGGGGTACAGACCTTCCCTTGTCACAACAGTAGAATGGTATTATAAGAAGAGACAAGATATCTAAGAAGATGGGGGGAAATTAAACGCGCCATCCTCCCAGATCTGCCATTACCGATATTAAATCAAACATTTGAAGAAGTTAGACTCTCAACGTGATGGCAGAAAAATGCAGTTATCTATGACCGAACGTTCACGTTATCATTATGATAGAGTTGCTGTTTCCTCCGACACCTTTATATTTGATAGGTCAAGCGGAATTAAATACAGTATGTCTGCATGCATGTGAATAACTAGTAAGACCCCATTTCCAGAGATTAGATCGATCTACTTTAGATCGACCTAACTCCCTGGGGGTTCTGCTAAATAGCTGTCAGCCGGGCGGACACGAAAGTTAATTACCCCCTTACAGTTTGTAGTAGGCGGGACGGACATTTAAGCCGGATTATCTGACAGTAATCTAGTGAGACTCCCCGCGGGGATAGATCGGTCTAAAAGCTCTGGGAATACAGACTAAGAAACACATTATGCTACGTAAATTTTACGTTTACCTTAGGAAAACAGTTTAGGCCACACTTTTTTATTTTTATGGATGACATCCTCTGGGGACCCCGAAATCGGTGCGAGAGGGCGAAAAAAAACAGTCCAAAAAAAAAAGTACTGCTTAATACCCCTTTACACTGGACGGCGTCCTTTCTGCGTCCAGCAGTACGGCTTAAGTAAAGGAATAATGTTTAAGAAAACGTGTTATTTTCTCCCAACGTCCATGTTATTCATGGTTATTATTTTGAATCAAAAAGGGAGCCATAATTCTGGATATAGCAATTAGGACGTCTTATAAATTTGCACGGATTTGTCATGGATAAAAGAATCACAAGTCTACACATATGCAGAGTAGAGGTATAGTAAACGACCTGAAGGTAAAATTAATATCAGTAAATATAAAAATGATGCAGGCTACGCTGTTCATTAACCTCCGCCAAGTTTCTTAGGGCGTATTCCCATAGATTTTAGATCGATCTATCCCCGTGGGGAGTCTCACTAGATTACTGTCAGATAATCCGGCTTAAATATCCGTCCCGCCTACTACAAGTTGCAGCCCGCTCGGCTGACAGCTATTTAGCGTGAACCCCCAGGGAGTTAGGTCGATCTAGTTTGGGTCGATCTAATCTCTGGGAATGGGGTCTTACAGTCTTTGGAGAATACAGTTAAAGAAATAGCTTTGATATTTATTTATTTTCTTAATAAGAAAATGCAAGTTAACCTTGAAATCTCTGAAAGTTTACTCTGGATGTCTTTATTGTCAATATTCTGCTAGCAAACAGTACGTGTGGCAATCTAGGCTCGTTAATTCTCGCTGATTTATAACTTTATAATCACTGTATATGGCAATTTTATGTGATAATTATTAAAAATTCGTTCTGTTAATTTCTTGGCAGAAAGAAATAATAACGTTAAGCGTCAAATGTTCGTCTTAGCTTCAACAGCCTTCCGCGAGCATCATTAAATTTCAATAACATTGTGAATGCGTACCCTTTACCAGGGTTACATATTAATTTTTCACAAAATATTCACATATTGTTTTCTGGATTATATATAACAAATATCTCTGCGGAAAAATGCACATAATTAATCTGCAGCCCTGGTAGAAGATAATAAATGAGAATGGCACAGAAACTGTAAAAGCTCTTGTAAGATTAGATTTCAATATAAAATATTCTTATTTGCTGATATTTTTAATTGTTAAATGTAGTCCTAGTACAGTAGTTATTGAATATTTTGTCAAGATATTGTTGATCGTAAAATGTACTGAATAAATAAATTGATTAAAACATCGCCTAATTTAGTGGTACGCCACAGCTGCAAAACCAGACCTGCCCAACTACCACACTCGGCACATAAGGATCCTGAATTAACCGGTATAGCGGACCACACTACCCGTTTTCAAGGTGTGTGTCAGATCGCACTTCGCAGTATCATTCCCCAGAACAAATTTTGTAGGACGACCGCGGGCTCATCCTGTCGGTGTTCTTTCGTTCTTCGAACACCCCCCCCCCCCGGCTACGGGCATGAGGTCTATATCGATTTTATATTCTATTTTTTTAATCAAATTACTGATTTATTGCTTTTATTTGTTCTCGTCTCCTTTGACTTCCAATACGTCCTTGACATATGGTACAGACCCGTAGCCAGCAATTTCAAAGGGGAGGTTCTTTTTCTGAAAAAGTGGACCTTTTACCATATAATCCCCATGTACCTAGGTCAAATTTTACCCAGAGTGGACCTTATTCCAGCAAAAAGGGGGGTTCTTTCGAACCCCCCGAACCCCCCTGGCTACGGGCCTGTGGTAAAATATCGGCACACGTTCACAGGTGGTATACGTAATAATGGGTTTTTAGACTTTCACAATGTTTATTTATATTTCTACTTCACGAGACTTTACTTTGTGGGATTCAACGCGGCGATTAAAACACAAACTTTGACAATTTCTCATTGTTCTCATCCTTAAAAATTATTAAATTTGTAGACATTAATGTTTAATGTCTTTAGATTTTTACTTTCGGGGGGGAGGGGGGGTATTTAGCTCATCAGTTCCAAAATATATTTGTAAATATGGCAGTGTCTAGCTCGTCTAAATTTTTGGTCATTTCATCCGAGGTCCAAAACTCATCTTTTTCCCCGGTCTCGAGTCAAAAGCTACAAGTAGACAAATCACATCATATGGAGAGCTTGTATCAAAAAGATATCTTTTAATTCCAATTTATTAGCTTACTTACTTATAGTTAGTTATGGCGATTTTCTGACACAGGCCCCGTCAGGCCCTCTTCATCACTCTTAACTTTGTGGTATATTTTTTATGACTTAGTACACAATTCTTATTCTTATCCTCTGACATCAGGGGGTTACAAAATTTAAGTAGCGGCAATACAATAATTTTGTTACAGACGCCCCTGTGGCCAGAGAATAGCTTATTCTGCAGTCTTTTTGCTAGCTACCTTCTAACATGCAGCCATGCCATGGGTCTCTCCTCCGTTTTAGATGGTAGACACTTCAAGGTGAAAATATTTTAGCAGATTTATACCTCCAAGAATGTTGTCGTTCACATAAAACATCAGTGGTGCTATTTATTTCTCTATAAATAAAGTAATAATGAATTTTATTTATGATATAATTAATAAACACTGTCTCTGTCTCAGTGACATCGAGTGCTTCGTTCATGCTGCGTTTGTCGCACCATCATCATCATAATATGCATGTGTCTTATAATATCAAATTAACGTGACGGTATCATGATTTTCCTTTCAATATCTCTACTGTCTGTGACAGTACTGTAACTGTCTTACGATTACAATCATCACCTTTACCGTCTATGACAGTGCGCTGTTGATGACTAAGGTATCACTGCCACTGTACATTTTTTACGAAATCTGCACAAATCTCTGGCTAATTCTCTGCATTTTGTCCAGCAAGAATTAATTCAAATTGTGCACAGAACTTATTTCATCACTCAGCTGACATCTGGTAAAGAATTTTAATGTCACTGTATCCTAATTGTGAATTGCATTATACCATTCTTTTGCTGGCTTAAGAATGAAACTGAAAATGGTGTTAAATTTTTGGCAAACCAAATATAACTTTCACAATACAGAAATGGAAAAGTAATTTTTTTTGCAATAAAAATTAACTTCTTTGGCAGTTTGTTTTGGTTTCATGTGTCTAATGAAAGAAGTCATCCCTGTCATTATGGTTATATAAAAGTGCTGGCATACTTTCAGTTTGGATGATGAGAAAATTGAATCTAATGTTAGATCTTGCGTAAAAACCCGAAATCACTTTGATACTGTAACTGTATTGCTTTTGCAATATCCCAATATTGTAGTAGCACTGGGTTACAATGTATCCATCTCCTGAACTTTCGTTCAAAAGATCTGATCACTAATAACATTATCAGTTAGACTCTTACTGCAACATTAATGTAAAATTAATGCAGAATTTCAACACAATTGTATCACTATGTTCTGCACATCTAATCTACTATACTTTAAGCATCCCCAAATTGCTCGTTATCACAACTGTATCGTCATTGTCACTGTCAGGTACATTATGATTATGGTTATGATTATCTGGGACTTCTCCTAACACTTTTAACCTATGACGTTCTTCGGCTCTTTTCTTCTTCTCAAGTTTCTTCTGTTTTCCTAGTTGTCTTGCAGCACCCTTTTGATGATTCTGACCCTGTGAAATTAAAAAGGCAAAAGCATTTTAGGTCTCGGACTTGGATTGGGGGGGGTTGGCAGCTATTGAAGGTCCAGCAGTTAAAAATGGCCTACAATACATGCAAGCAGGTTACTTGCACTGGCTGTGGTATACTTATCTAGACACTGAATGAAGGTAAAGTAAGTAGATTACTGAAGGAAAGAGTAAGATATTTCTGATGGACAGGGAAAAATCATCTTACACTTAATAAAATCCTGCAAATATATTTTTTTTAAAAATATCTGGGGAGAGGGGGGGGGTCAATGGCAGAGGAATAAATATTCTATGAGCTGTAACTGCAAAAAGACAAGGGTACTAAGCAGAACTGTATATAGGAAATGGTTAATTAACGATACCCTGAATGCTCACCTTAGGTTTAGCTCCACTCTCGGCCCCTGGATTCCCAAAAATTCTCGTCCCCGTTCCGTGGTGGGACCATATGCCACTGTCCACACTGACAGAGTCTGAGGAAGCTGCCGCAAAACTACTGGAAACTGATGACCCTGGATCTGAAAATACCAGCACTTAGCAATGTAGGGCGTACAGTCCTGTAGGAAAGTTTGTTTTTTTTCCTCATTTTACTGTTGATAAACAATCATTTAGGAAGAAGAGATAACATTAGCTGTCATGGTTGCGTGCTTTTGAGTTTAGACTGCTATCAATAGTCTGCAAAACACACTTAGTTGACTACTGTATAGCAGATTTGGGAAAGTCAACTTAGTCTAGTCATTTTTTTTTTTTTTTGGCAAAAAGTCTTGAAATTTGATTTGAAAACTTTAATCCTGTCAATTTTCATCATGCTGACTATCTTACCAACACCCCTGTCTTCCAGAGTGACCATTATACTCAGTAAATGATCAACTGCTGACTCCACATCATAGTTATTTTCTTCTAGAACTTCCCTGACCAGAGAGACATCCTGTAGAAAATGAAAACAAAGTCTTGTCAAATAATGTTTCACTTGTATTTTATACAGGTCTGTCGTCAGAAAGAAATTCGTTTAAGTTTTCATTATAAAAAATTGCATTTTGTGTAAAATACAGTCCGTCTGTTCATCCCTCCTTTCTTCCCTCCATCCATCTATCCATTCATCCATCCATCCATCCATCCACCCACCCATCCATTCCTCTGTAATGTTTATCCGGGCTGAAAAATGAAAATCATAAGGGTCATTTTTTAAAATATATATTGAAAAATAAACATAATTTTTTTNTGGTTTCATGTGTCTAATGAAAGAAGTCATCCCTGTCATTATGGTTATATAAAAGTGCTGGCATACTTTCAGTTTGGATGATGAGAAAATTGAATCTAATGTTAGATCTTGCGTAAAAACCGGAAATCACTTTGATACTGTAACTGTATTGCTTTTGCAATATCCCAATATTGTAGTAGCACTGGGTTACAATGTATCCATCTCCTGAACTTTCGTTCAAAAGATCTGATCACTAATAACATTATCAGTTAGACTCTTACTGCAACATTAATGTAAAATTAATGCAGAATTTCAACACAATTGTATCACTATGTTCTGCACATCTAATCTACTATACTTTAAGCATCCCCAAATTGCTCGTTATCACAACTGTATCGTCATTGTCACTGTCAGGTACATTATGATTATGGTTATGATTATCTGGGACTTCTCCTAACACTTTTAACCTATGACGTTCTTCGGCTCTTTTCTTCTTCTCAAGTTTCTTCTGTTTTCCTAGTTGTCTTGCAGCACCCTTTTGATGATTCTGACCCTGTGAAATTAAAAAGGCAAAAGCATTTTAGGTCTCGGACTTGGATTGGGGGGGGTTGGCAGCTATTGAAGGTCCAGCAGTTAAAAATGGCCTACAATACATGCAAGCAGGTTACTTGCACTGGCTGTGGTATACTTATCTAGACACTGAATGAAGGTAAAGTAAGTAGATTACTGAAGGAAAGAGTAAGATATTTCTGATGGACAGGGAAAAATCATCTTACACTTAATAAAATCCTGCAAATATATTTTTTTTAAAAATATCTGGGGAGAGGGGGGGGGTCAATGGCAGAGGAATAAATATTCTATGAGCTGTAACTGCAAAAAGACAAGGGTACTAAGCAGAACTGTATATAGGAAATGGTTAATTAACGATACCCTGAATGCTCACCTTAGGTTTAGCTCCACTCTCGGCCCCTGGATTCCCAAAAATTCTCGTCCCCGTTCCGTGGTGGGACCATATGCCACTGTCCACACTGACAGAGTCTGAGGAAGCTGCCGCAAAACTACTGGAAACTGATGACCCTGGATCTGAAAATACCAGCACTTAGCAATGTAGGGCGTACAGTCCTGTAGGAAAGTTTGTTTTTTTTCCTCATTTTACTGTTGATAAACAATCATTTAGGAAGAAGAGATAACATTAGCTGTCATGGTTGCGTGCTTTTGAGTTTAGACTGCTATCAATAGTCTGCAAAACACACTTAGTTGACTACTGTATAGCAGATTTGGGAAAGTCAACTTAGTCTAGTCATTTTTTTTTTTTTTTGGCAAAAAGTCTTGAAATTTGATTTGAAAACTTTAATCCTGTCAATTTTCATCATGCTGACTATCTTACCAACACCCCTGTCTTCCAGAGTGACCATTATACTCAGTAAATGATCAACTGCTGACTCCACATCATAGTTATTTTCTTCTAGAACTTCCCTGACCAGAGAGACATCCTGTAGAAAATGAAAACAAAGTCTTGTCAAATAATGTTTCACTTGTATTTTATACAGGTCTGTCGTCAGAAAGAAATTCGTTTAAGTTTTCATTATAAAAAATTGCATTTTGTGTAAAATACAGTCCGTCTGTTCATCCCTCCTTTCTTCCCTCCATCCATCTATCCATTCATCCATCCATCCATCCATCCACCCACCCATCCATTCCTCTGTAATGTTTATCCGGGCTGAAAAATGAAAATCATAAGGGTCATTTTTTAAAATATATATTGAAAAATAAACATAATTTTTTCCAACTTTCAGCAACCATGAGAAAAATTTTATCTGTATCAAAACTTACTGCACAGCCTGTCATCTTCATCACATTTTCCTGCACATCCTCCTCGCTCCTCACAATCCTCGCTACCTCATCATCGTAACCATAGTCCTCAGTATCACAGTAAGCATCGTAGTTATCACCATTATAATAGGAGTATTCATATGGTTTCTTGGGGTTTTTAGATTTTGTGGACTTTGGTTCTTCATCACCAATCTAGAGAACACAAGAAGTCACATTAAATTTTACATACATCACACAACTAGTACTATACATGTGAACAGTACAAACTGTGAGACATTTAATATTATAAAGAATAAATATATGCAAATTCCGGATTTATATTATATATGAATATTAGTTTCCACAATTTCTGGATTCCTAGAAACTAGACATCCTATTGATAACTCAGGACACAATATTTTCACATTTTTGTCCAATTTATGATAGAAAAAGATATTGTTAGCTTGCTAGAGCCTGTCACATGGCAGCTACACTGTATCCTCCCAGGATAGGCTACATCATCCCAGTATGTAATTCCCTTCTTCTTATTTTTACCATGCTATATTCATATACTTCAAATAATTGTACAATCGAATCACTGTCAGTCGCAAATAATTTATAAACATTGTAACAGTAAAAAAAATTAAATAAAAGAATTAAATAGAAAATTAACATAATATATTTTGTATATTTACCTGTAGTTTAATGCTAGTGGGTGACTCTGACTTGTCCCCAATCTTCCGTACGCTGGAGTAGTGATCTCCATTGTGATAGGAGATGTGTAACTGCCTGGCGTTGGTCTTCTCTGTGCCGTGGATCTGTAAAATAATATCCCTGAATCAGATGTAAAGAATGACTCAGAAGAAGATTCAAAACTGCCAAAACCTTTGTCTGTGTCATGTAGCTGTTAAATCATAAAAAATACTACGGCTGTAAGACTCCATTTCCAGAGATTAGATCGATCTACTTTAGATCGACCTAACTCCCTGGGGGTTCACGGGTAGCTGTCAGCCGGGCGGACACGAAAGTTAATTACCTCCTTACAGCTAGTAGTAGGCGGGACGGACACTTAAGCCAGATTATCTGACAGTAATCTAGTGAGACTCCCCGCAGGGATAGATCGATCTAAAAGCTCTGGGAATACAGCCTAAGTCTCAGTATGTCACACTGGCCTCCTTATATTGGCAGTTTTAACGGCCCAGACAGTTGTGAGCTACCCCTCTTCTCTCTCTCTCTCTCTCTCAAAAAAAAAAAATAATAACTTAAAATGTGTGACAAATATGAGTTTTTACTGTAAGTGCAAAACAGATGAACTCATACATAATGTAGTCTTGTCACAGCTTTAATACTGAAAACAGACATATTGGTCATATATCAAAAACAACTTTCCAATTGGTCATACATTTCAGACAAATTGGAAAAAAACAAGAAGTTTTTCTAGAAAACAGGAAAAATAAGAATGTGTTAAAAAGAGGAAAAATAAAAACTTGACACCTTGTTATGAAACCAGTGGTTAATCATGCAATTCTCAGTATGGGACTTCACTTGATAAACCTGCTAATCACCTCTTCCACTGAAACTTGGCAACTTGACATATCAACCTGACACATCACGCTGACATGACAGTGTATCACAAGGTTCAAATCATGACCCTTTCTTTTTTGTGGCCACAATCTTTGACCTCAACCAATCCACTGACACATTTGAATATGATGACGACACTACTGTAATTAGTTTTAGCATCAATAGCTCTTCAGACCAATTGCAAACTGCTGCAACAGAAACCCTTCATAGGTCACAAGAACCTCTATAAATTCCAAGAAAACAAAGAAGATTAGGTTCAATTTTTCAATATGGGTCATGAATTCCATCTAATAACAACAGATAGAGTAAAACCATAGCCAGAGTGAAATGTGCCGTATTCTTGGGGCCCAGTGTAAGCCAAGTTTGGAATTGGGCAACCCATGTCAATCACATTTACACAAAAGCTAGCCAGATAATATATATTACAAGAACTTTGAAGAAAGTGGAGCACTCGCCTTAAGACTTGCTGAACAGACTATGCTGTGTAAGTGTGGTATCCTGGACTGACAAAGTGCCAAGCCCCCCCAAAAAATTTTTTTTCAAGGAAACCGTTTTCAACATACTGTATCCAAACAAATCCTACACCAAGGCATTACAAAAGACAAACTCTATCCTTTTGCAAAGCAGGTGCAGTAATTTGTGTGTATGGAATAGCATGGATTGAATCATTTGAAACCAAAAGTAAAAGAACATTTACATCCCCTAAGACTCTAGCAGAACTTAAATGCCCCAAAACTTACAAATGTTATATCTATAAAGACTTTAATCCCATGGGCCCTCAGAAATTTTAATGTAATAGTATAAACCTTAAACTACTTTACAGAAGCTGATTAATTTAATATTTTAATAACTGAATTTTTCTTTTAAGTTTTTGAACTATTTTTAAGAAGCAGTTTGATTTAATATTTTAACAAATGAATTAAGATAAGAGTTTATTAGATAAGATAAGAGTTTATTCAGCCATTAATATATAAATATAAAATTCATATAAAACAGAAATTGGACTGCTATTAGGGTTACAAATTATAAATAAATAAATTATAAATTTCCATTTTTGTTGTTAAAATAAGACACAGCAGATGGGTAAAAACTCTTTAAAAACCTTTTAGATCCCTTAAAAGTTAAAAGCCTGCAGTTGCTCGGTAAAAATTTTAAAAGCCCATGTGCGGGGTGGGTATAGTCAGACATGATTTTCTCTGTTTTTGTCACTGATCTATTAGTATAGATGGCACCTAGAGAGGGGAGTTCCAGACTGATGATTTTGCCGCACGTTGATGTGACCATATCTAGACGCTTGCGTTCTTCTACAGTGGCCCGCCCATACCATACTATGATTGCAAATGTTAATATACTTTCTATAACGCATTTGTAAAAGTTTGCTAAAATCATTTCATTTGAAGTAAAATCCTTCAACTTTCTTAAAAAATATACCCTTTGCCTCGCTTTTTTTAACTGTTTGTCTATGTGGTCCTTCCATGTAAGTGAGCTATTGAATTCTATCCCCAACAGTCTAAAATTGGCTACTTGCTTTACTGCAGTGCCACTGATATGAATGGGTTCTTTCACATTTCTATTCTTTCTGAAGTCAACAATCATTTCCTTAGTCTTCTCTACATTCAGTAACAAATCGTTGTCTTTACACCATTGTACAACTGAGTTGACATCGTTTCTATACCAGGTCTCATCATTATCACTTATTAAGCCAATTAAAGTGGTGTCGTCTGCAAACTTCACGATGCAATTACTCTCATGAGATGAAACACAATCATACGTGAACAAGCTGTACAGACATGGTGACAGAACACAACCCTGAGGCACACCTGTATTTAAAACCACAATATCAGAAGTACTTGTACCCACTACGACATGAAGAATTGTTCTTTTATGTTTTAATGTCATAATGTCTTTTACTAACTTTTACTAACTTTTATAACTTACATGTAAAGTCAACCTTTTAGTTGCAAGAATTAATATTATTATTATATTTATCATTTTTATCTATTTATTTATTTTATTATAATAATTTTTTTTTTTTTGTTATCTTTTCTCTACCATGCACGGTACTTTAACATGACATGTAGGTCCAAGCACAGTTAGTCAATATCTTAACCAAATTTCTCTGAACCTTAATAAACATTTCAATTTTAACTAAGGTTTTTTATGTTATTTTATTTAATATTATGATAACCAAAGTGGCACAAAACATTATTTCTAGACCAAAAATTAGGAAATTTCTCTAAAAAATAAGAAAAATAGGAATATCTAAAAATAAATAAAGAAAGAAAAGAAAAATGGAAAAAAAGAAGAACTTGACACCCTCGAATATTCTTATTTTAAGAGTTTATGACTTGAAAAAAACAGTATTTTAATACCATATTTGACCATATTAAATACAGTATTCAAAATTCACTATTTTCCTCATTATTGAAAAGATTGTGTCATTACCGTATCCATAATAATAACTAGAGGATCAGAGAGGCGATACCGCCTCCGAATATTGTACCACCAGCTGGAGCAAGAGCANTCCAACTTTCAGCAACCATGAGAAAATTTTTATCTGTATCAAAACTTACTGCACAGCCTGTCATCTTCATCACATTTTCCTGCACATCCTCCTCGCTCCTCACAATCCTCGCTACCTCATCCTCGTAACCATAGTCCTCAGTATCACAGTAAGCATCGTAGTTATCACCATTATAATAGGAGTATTCATATGGTTTCTTGGGGTTTTTAGACTTTGTGGACTTAGGTTTTTCATCACCAATCTAGAGAACACAAAAAGTCACATTAAATTTTACATACATTACACAACTAGTACTACACATGTGAACAGTACAAACTGTGAGACATTTAATATTATAAAGAATATATTTAAGCAAATTCCTGATTTATATTATATATTACTATAATTTTCCACGATTTCTGGATTCCTAGAAACTAGACATCCTATTGATAACTCAGTACACAATATTTTCACATTTTTGTCTAGTTTATGGCAGAAAAAGATGTTGTTAGCTTGCTAGCTTAAGAGCCTGTCACCCGGCAGCTGTGCTGTATCCTCCCAAGATAGGGGGAGATCCTCCCAGTATGTAATGCCCTTCATCTTCTTTAAACCATACTATATTTAAATACTTCACGTAATTATCCAATCCCATCACTGTCAGTCGCAAATGATTTATAAACATTGTAAAAAAAATTAAATAAAAGAATTAAATAAAAAAATAACATAATATATTTTGTATATTTACCTGTAGTTTAATGCTAGTGGGTGACTCTGACTTGTCCCCAATCTTCCGTACGCTGGAGTAGTGATCTCCATTGTGATAGGAGATGTGTAACTGCCTGGCGTTGGTCTTCTCCGTGCCATGTATCTGTAAAATAATATCACTGATGTAAAGAATGACTCAGAGAAAGATTTAAAACTGCCAAAAACTTTGTCTGTGTCATATAGCTGTTAAATCATAAAATCTGTGGCCAGATTCAATCAAATTGAAATTATAAAGTTATATTGGCAATTTTAATGGCCCAGACAGTTGTGAGCTACCCCTCTCTCTCTCTCTCTCTCTCTCTCTCTCACACACACACACACACACACACACCAACTTTCTCTCTCTCAAAAAAAAAAAAAAAATTAAAATGTGTGACAAATATGAGTTTTTACTGTATGTGCATACGTAATACGTAATGTAGTCTTGTCACATAGTTAATACTGAAAACAGACATATTGGTCATACATTTCAGACAAGTTTTCAATTAGTCATACATTTAAGACAACTTGGAAAAAAACAAGAAGTTTCTCTAGAAAACAGGAAAAATAAGAATGTGTTAAAAAGAGGAAAAATAGAAACTTGGCACCTTGTTATGAAACTATTTACACCCCATTTCCATAGATTTTTAGATCGATCTATCGCTGTGGGGTGTCTCACTAGATTACTGTCAGCTTGGCCGGCTTAAGCGTCCGTCCCGCCTACTACAAGCTGTAAGGGGGTAATTAACTATGGTGCCCGCTTGGCTGACTGCAATTTAGCCCGAACCCCCAGGGAGTTAGGTCGATCTAAAACTTAATCTTTAGATCGATCTAAATCTCTGGGAAAGCACCCTTAATTATGCAATTTTCAGTATGGGAATTCACTTGATAAACCTGCTTATCACCTGTTCCACTAAAACTTGGCAAATGGCAACTTGACATATCACCCTGACATGTCAAGCTAACAAGTCACACTGACATGTCAAGCTAACATGTCACACTGACATGCCAGTGTATTACAAGATTCAAATCACGACCCTTTATTTTTTTGTGGTCACAATCTATGACCTCAACCCATCCACTGACACATTTGAATACCAAGACGACATTAATTAGTTTTAGCACCAATAGCTCTTCAGACCAACTGCAAACTGCTGCAACAGAAACCTTTCAAAGGTCACGACTCACAAGAAAACAACATGTCAATAAATTCCAAGAAAACAAAGGAGATGAGATTCGATTTTTCAACAATGGATCATAAAATTCCAGCTAACAGCAACAGATAGAGTAAAACCATAGCCAGAGTGAAATGTGCCCTATTCTGGGGCCCAGTGTAAGAGACCATTTCCACAGATATTTAGATCGATCTATCCCCCTGGGGAGTTTCACTAGATTGCTTAAATGTCCGTCCCGCCTACTAAAAGCTGTAAGGGGGTAATTAAGTTTGGTGTGCGCTCGGCTCCCGGAAGCTGACAGCAATCCACATTTTATTTTATGATAACCAAAGTGGCACAAAACATCATTTCTAGACCAAAAAATTAGGAAATTTCTCGAAAAAAAATGAGAAAAATAGGAATATCTAAAAAATCAATTAATAAATAAATAAAACAAAAAGAAAAAGAAAAAAGAAGAACCTGACAACCACTGACACCTAATTTTAAGAGTTTATGACTTGAAAAAATACACTATTTTAATACCATATTTAACCATATTAAATACAGTATACAAAATTCACTATTTTCCCCCTCACTGAAAAGACATTACTGTAACCACAATAATACGACTCACCTGCCACAGTGGGGAACTCAGCTGATGTATCACCACATTCACTCCATGTAGTCGAGCAAAAGCTACCAAAGCGTCATTTCCAGCGTATGTGCCTTGCTTCTTCAGTAGAGCAACTGGGAGAAAAATGGGTCAAGATCAAATGACATAATAATTCAATCAATTATATATATTTGGAATTTTTTGTGATTTTTAACATATGTCTAACTGGTCCAAGGTCACCTCATAAGTCCTTATTAGTATGCATATTTAGAGGGATAACAACTGTTCGTTTTAATAAAAAAAAGGATTTTCATGGGGGAAACAATGGGTTAATGAATCCATCGGACATTTAGTGATAGTGTTAAACTTGTTTTTAATTTTTTTTTAATTTTTATCTATAAAGAGAGAGAGAGAGAGAGAGAGAGAGAGAGAGAGAAAAATAAACGAAATCCATTACTCACTGTGTCTTTCAAAGGGAACATCGTCTTCCACAAAAGGTTCAAAGTCTTGCTTGTTCTGTATCATATACTCTGTGGTGTCCAGTCTGTGTTTGTAGTGGTTGCGAGCATGGCCTTCCAGTTGGTCCCCAAGAGCTCGAAACAGACAGTTCCTGGAGCAAGAGAAGTCCTACTGATTAACAACACTTAGTGGTATTCTGTTATAAATGGATTTTCTTTTGATTACTACTTTTTTACCTTTGCCTATAAGGCTATAATGATTACATTTCTTGTTACTAATACTGAAGTCAGTAGAATTTAAGTTCCTAGATTTTTTTCCAGATTAATGATGCTAAAATTATGAGTGGATTTTCTTTGTTTATAATTAGACAACTTCGTAGTACCTTATGTGTCTTCTTACAACAGTGTAAAAGCTACCAGTAATTGGGGGTACGGGCAATCCAAAATTACCACCTGTAATTTCCTACAAAATTTCAGGGAGTCCAAATATGGCTAAAGCAAACAAAAAAAAAAAAAAAAAAAAAAAAAAAAACATAAGCCCTTCAGTCATCTTTGAAAATATAGGCCATCCTATGACGTTGGCAGCCGCAGCCGTCCAAAAGACGGCTGGACAGTTTGCTGGGAAAACCCTTGCTGACAACATAAGTCTATTCTGACAACACTCAGGCCACAGCTTACCCATCTCCCGGAATATCTCTCAACTCCAACCCAAGTTTCCCAAGCTGGTTCTTAAAACTGCCAAAATTATCATCGTCCGCAAGGTAAGACTCCATTTTCTTAGTTCTTTGGTGCGCTTGCCGGACTGCACGCTCGTCCTTCTTGCGAGCCATGGCGTCGAGTCTCTGACCTTTGGTTAAATTACGATGACCTGAGCCCTTTGATCTTCCTGACATGTGCAATGACAGTACCTATGTCATGTGTCTTCATACAAAAAAGGGTATGACTAATGATTTCTCTGGTCAACTTATAAAAGAGTACGTACAATCTATCTCTTCTAGGTTCAGCTCACATTAAAGAAAAAATATCCTCAAGATAATTCTGGATGTTTTCCTTAAGCGTTCTTCTACTTCAGCAATAAACATCTACTTCACAACCTGAAAAGCAATACAACACATTAGATGGTAAATGTCGGTTACTTTCTCATGACCTTTGAAATTGGCAGTCATGTTCAAATAAAGAAACCTACAGCAAAATGTATAAGAATGGTGTGTTTGTTTGTATCTGGTGGTAGCTGGTTGAAGAGTGCTTAAAGGTTTCCTATCAGCAATTTGTCCAAATTTTCAAAACTGGCAGTCTTGTTAAAATAAAGAAACCTAAGCAAATGTATCAGAATGATGCATTAGTATGTATCTGACATTAGCTGGCTGAAGAGTGCTTAAGGGTGTCCTATCAGCGATTTTCTACCAGATTGAATTATCTAAAAAAAACTCTAACTCATAAATCATTGGAATGACACGTGCACTTTAAATAAGTATAAACACACAGCAACAGTAAAAATATATTTGCTAAAAAATGAACGAAAATAATAAATAGCCTGAGACCAGTATACATATCAGTGACACTGGTTTTCATCGTCCAACCCAAGGTCAAAAATACACACATCTCCCGATTTTCTTGGCAACAAATTTGAAGAGAGCTCATCTTTTTGAATGAAAGCATAATATCTTAAGCCAATTTATACATATTACAAACTATGATTGGGCTATTAAACATACATGAAAAAATTTACAATGGGATGACGGGTGAGGTTTAAATACTCCAGAACAGGGTAATTTTTCATGGACGTGAGAGAAACAGTAAATTGGACACATGACAGCACTGTTTAAATACGCTTTAGACTAAATAATATTTATCATTATAATACAAAATAAACATAAATGTACTTTATACCTGTAGTTCTTGGTCCACCTGTAGCCTTAATCCTAAATTCGACAACTTTTGAGCAAATAAAACCGCAACTTGAAGTTGCCGAGAGTTGTGACATATACCGGAAGTTTACTTGCTAAGTGAAGAGACATGCGCAATAAGATCATTGCGTTAGAGAAGAAAGACGCAACTCAACAATCACAATTTGAAAAACAACTTTGAGACCAGCTGGAGTAGGCTAACGAAAATACTACCTTCGCAATCAGTTGCTTCCTTGAAGAAGTTGGCTTTTTTTTATTAATTTTTGTGGCATATCATTATTGATCTTTATCATAAGATAATGAAAACTGAAAAACTATCGGCTATTTCACAATCAGATGTACACTTTATGGTCCACTTTCGACCAAATATGAACTTCACCCAACAGAGGTTTGAATACCAGTAGGGCATTAGTATAGATCTTGGGCATAATCCCTTCAAATGTTTTTGCACCGTTTCTCTTTGTTTTTGTTTGACACTAAAATGACTGGATGGGTCTCAAACAGGGGACGGACGCTACATTTTTACAAGTCAATTACANGTGGTACAATAATAGCACTCACCTGCCACAGGGGAGAACTGAGCTGATGTATCACAACATTCACTCCATGGAGTCGGGCAAAAGCCACCAAAGCGTCATTTCCAGCGTATGTGCCTTGCTTCTTCAGTAGAGCAACTGGGAGAAAAACGGGTGAAGATCAAATAACAAAATAGTTCCATCAATTATATTTATTTGGAATTTTTTGTGATTTTTACTATATGTTTAACTGACCCAAGGTCACTTGATAAGTCCTTATTTGTATGCATATTTAGAAGGATAACAACTTTTTGTTTTAATGAAAAAAAAAGGATTTTCATGGGGGAAACAATGATTTCCCCATACTTACAAATGGTTAATGAATCCATTCGGACATTTAGTGTTAGCGTTAAACTTGTTTGGAATTTTTAAAAAATTTTTTTCTATAAAGAGAGAGAGAAAGAGGCAAATAAATGAAGCCTATCACTCACTGTGTCTTTCAAAGGGAACATCATCTTCCACAAAAGGTTCAAAGTCTTGCTTGTTCTGTATCATATACTCTGTGGTGTCCAGTCTGTGTTTATAGTGGTTGCGAGCATGGCCTTCCAGTTGGTCCCCAAGAGCTCGAAACAGACAGTTCCTGGAGCAAGAGAAGTGCTACTGATTAACAACACTTAGTGGTATTCTGTTATAAATGGATTTTCTTTTAATTTCTTTTTTACTTTTGCTTATAATGATTACATTTTACTGATACTTAAAGATGCATACAAAGTCACTTTTTTGTCACAAAAACCAACCAAATGCCAGAATATAGTTTCAAGTAGTATAACTAAGAGAATTTCCAAAAGGCATTGTTTAATTTTACCAAAAAATGATGTTTGAACAGATTTTTCTGCTGGCATTCTAAGCTGTATGTCAATGGGGCAGGAAAGTAGGTCACGAAAGTAGGTTAAATTTACAACCAAAAAATTTTAAGAAAGGAGCTGGCTAAAGGTCTTTTATGGCTGATCAAGTGATCTATTCAGTTTATCCCTTGGCATGTCGAATTTATTTGAGTCATATAAGAAACTAGTAGAAGTGGTTTACATGTGTTACTGGGAATCCACGCTCCACTGATGCTCGGTTCGTATGTACCTTTAAGTCAGTAGAATTCAAGTTCCTAGATTTTTTCCAGATTATTGATGCTAAAATTATGAGTGGATTTTTTTTGTTTATAATTAGACAACTTCGTAGTATCTCATGTGTCTTCTTACAACAGTGTAAAAGCTACCAGTAATTGGAGGTACAGGCCATCCAAAATTACCACCTGTAATTTCCTACAAAATTTCAGGGAGTCCAAATATGGCTAAAGCAAACATATTTCAAAAAAAAAAAAACATAAGCCCTCCAGTCATCTTTGAAAATATAGGCCATCCCACGATGCTGGCAGCTGCAGCCGTCCTAGAGACGGCTGGGCAGTTTGCTGGGAAAACCCTTGCTGACAACATAAATCTATTCTGGGGTCAAAACACGGTAACGGTGCCATGGGTGTCAATTTTTTTTTTTTTTTTTGTTTCATTGAAATTTGAAATTTTTATATTTTTGTAGAAAACAAATCAAATTTTCAGACAATGTAAGTTTCATTGATGTACTCCCAGTACTTTTTCTGTGAGCCACTGGGAAACATAAAGGAAAAAAAATTGTCTCTGACGGGACATATGGTCATATTGGCCTGAGTCAGATATTAGGTTATTTTTTCAAGTTTTTATCACCCAAATATGTTAAACTAATCAGAAGTAATAGTTAAACATAGAAAACTGCCACCTATCACTTATTTTGAGTAAAAAATTATTTAGCACTAGGAGTGGTGTGTCCCGTCAGAGACATTTGACTTCGAAAAGATGACAACACTCATACCACAGCTTACCCATCTCCTGGAATATCTCTCAACTCCAACCCAAGCTTCCCAAGCTGGTTCTTAAAACTGCCAAAATTATCATCGTCTGCAAGGTATGACTCCATTTTCTTAGTTCTTTGGTGCGCTTGCCGGACTGCACGCTCGTCCTTCTTGCGAGCCATGGCGTCGAGTCTCTGACCTTTGGTTAAATTACGATGACCTGAGCCTTTTGATCTTCCTGACATGTGCAGTCACGGTACCTTTGTCATGTGTCTTCATACAAAAGAGGGTATGACTAATGATTTCTCTGGACAACTTATAAAAGAGTACGTACAATCTATCTTTTCTAGGTTCAGCTCACATTAAAGAAAAAATATCCTCAAGATAATTCTGGATGTTTTCCTTAAGCGTTCTTCTACTTCAGCAATAAACATCTACTTCACAACCTGAAAAGCAATACAACACATTAGATGGTAAATGTTGGTTACTTTCTCATGACCTTTGAAATTGGCAGTCATGTTCAAATATAAAGAAACCTACAGCAAAATGTATAAGAATGGTGTGTTTGTATCTGATGTTAGCTGGTTGAAGAGTGCTTCAAGGTTTCCTATCAGCAATTTGTCCAATTTTTCAAAACTGGCAGTCTTGTTAAAATAAAGAAACCTAAGCAAATGTATCAGAATGATGCATTAGTTTGTATCTGACATTAGATGGCTGAAGAGTGCTTAAGGGTATCCTATCAGCAATTTTCTACCAGATTGAATTATCTAAAAAAAACTCTAACTCATAAATCATTGGAATGACACATGTGCACTTTAAATAAGTATAAACACACAGCAACAGTAAAAATATATTTGCTAAAAAATGAAAGAAAATAATAAATAGCCTGAGACCAGTATACATATCAGTGACACTGGTTTTCATCGTCCAACCCAAGGTCAAAAATACACACATCTCCCGATTTTCTTGGCGACAAATTTGAAGAGAGCTCATCTTTTGAATGAAAGCATAATATCTAAAGCCAATTTATTCATCTTAAAAAATATGAATGTGCTATTCAATGCACATGAAAACCTATACAATGGGATGTCGGGTGAGGTTTCATTACTCCAGTACAGGGTAATTTTTCATGGACGTGAGAGAAACGCTAAATTGGACACATGACAACACTGTTTAAATACGCTTTAGACTATATAATATTATCCATTATAATACAAAAACAAACATAAATGTACCTTACAACTTTAGTTCTTGGTCCACCTGTAGCCTTAATCTTAAATTCGACAACTTTTGAGCAAATAAAACCGCAACTTGAAGTTGCCGAGAGTTGTGACATATACCGGAAGTTTACTTGCTAAGTGAAGAGACATGCGCAATAAGACCATTGCGTTAGAGAAGAAAGTCGCAACTCAACAATCACAATTTGAAAAACAACTTCCAAGAAGACCATCTGGAGTATTGTCTGATAACGAACATACTACCTTCGCAATCAGTTGCTTCCTTGAAGAAGTTGGCTCTTTTTTTATTTATTTTTGTGGCATATCATTATTGATCTTTATCATAAGATAATGAAAACTGAAAAACAATGCATCATGAGGCCTGTCAAAATTGATGGTTAACAATTGTCAGAAGTCGGTTGGCGACCATACAGGGTCGGTATACAAAATAAATTAATTTTGTAAATTAAACACATGATTTTTTAAAGATCAAAAAGCTAAATTTCACGACCTATTTTTTAAACTATTATTTAAAGGAGGGAAATGCCAAAAAGAAAATTAGGAGTAAAAATGAAAATTCTGACTTTCTAAAAGTTAGTGTCGGACGCGCTCCTTAACCATCTTATCGATTTGTTTGCCTAATTTCGTCCCTAAATAGAACCTATTTGTGAAATAATCACAATATTACCTCAGAGATTATGCAAATATGATGATTATCTTTTTAATTCCCTTTTAGTCTTTTCATATTTAAACCAAAAAACACCAAAGCCATTTTACTAGCATTTCTCAGTGAATTGAACAAGCTAAGGCTTTGTGCCAAATTAAAGCGAGTGCTGTGATTAACTTAAATACATGTATGTCACGCTCTGCAACATTTGAACTAATTTTAATTTTCGTGTCGACTGTATTAAAATACCCAAGATGATGATACAATGTAATATTAAACCTCAGAAGCAAGTCACACTTACAGGCATCTTTTTAAACAATTAATTCTCTTGTTTCCTTTATCATTATAATCTAACCCGATATACACGCAAAAACGCGTGAAATTCAACGGTAAAGGAAAAAATTAACAAATTANCGACTGTATTAAAATGCCCAAGATGATGATACAATGTAATATTAAACCTCAGAAGCAAGTCACACTTACAGGCATCTTCTTAAACAATTCTCTTGTTTCCTTTATCATTATAATCTAACCCGATATACACGCAAAAACGCTTGAAATTCAACGGTAAAGGAAAAATTAACAAATTACATGTACTTCAAGGGAGGAGGCACACCCGCACGAGTGTTGGACCTCGTAACTTGCGCACACGATAAAATTAGTCATGGCCAAAGGTCAAATAAATAAGTAAAGAGTGGACAGGGCACGCTGGACAAACAAACAAATATATTGTGGGCGCTGGACAAACGCAAAGGTCTGGTCTAGTTGACTCATATTTTGGGACTAACATGTTTTGACTAAGTTTAAAGTTTACTCAAGCGCTAAGCAAGTACTAGTGCATACCCACACTGTTGCACTCTGCGTCACCTATGGAATGCGTCGCATTGTCCTCGTCCTTTGGATCAATAGGAAAACCACCTTTTGTAATTCAATAGGGCGGTGGCCATGTTGGACATGGAGAAGAAGAGTGGTGGAGTCGAGGAGCTTCGATCACCTCTACAGGTATGTCTACAATTTTGGGATGTGTCTCGGGTCTTAGAGTAGGTCATACAACGCACCTGTCAGACGCAATCGAGTCAAGTTCGTTAAAATCTGTCGTATTTTTATTGATCAGTTGCGTGTAAAAGTAAAGCATGTGGAAAACTGATAACTTCGAGTACAGTATATCGGCGTGACCGTATATGACATCAACAGAGAGTGGAGGTGGATGAGGAGGAGAGTGAATGGAGGACGGCCGGGTAGAGGGGGAAGGGGGTGTAACACCCGATTTGTAGGGGTGGATAATGTGTCAAATGTTGCACAGCCTTCCCAGGACCACAACGAGAGAGATTTCGCAAATAATCAATAACCAAAGGCTAGGGTACCTAACACAAAGATATGCCTGTAGGCCTATGTGTGTATAGGACCTTTGTGCACTCATATACCAATTTAAGTCTGAATACATTGCTTTTGTCACCATTCTTAACAATAATTATTATTATTCCATCACATGTATAAACGAATACAATAACGTTACAAAGACCTTTATCGTGATTATCATCAATATATTATATTTTAACGTTTCTCGATTCATTGATTTCAGATTTCCCGTGCACCAGCTCCAAATCTTATCTGATAAAGCAAAAAAAAACATACTTATCGATCGATTCTTTTGAAATGAAGGTCTCGCTGAACATAAAAGGAATCTAATTAAAACAAAATGGAGAAAATGGAGAAAGCGGCAGTGGGACTCATCATCGTTGCTTTGTCAGCGGGGACATTTTTTCACGATGTCAACGCCGTTGACAATACAACTAGTACTGCAATTCTGACAAACACAACCGATGAGACAGCGTCTACGAACGCAACACTGACCACAACAGCGACAGTAGACGTATCCTCAACCGCAGGTGAAAATACAGCTATAACGACAGCAACGACGACGTCAAACTCGCCGTGCCCGTCGAACACATTTTGTAAAAACGGACAGTGTAGTCTCAACGCCGAGTCTCAAATGCAATGTCAGTGCTATCAACACTTCTTTGGAACCCAGTGCACTATTGCCGATTTGACCACAGTGACCGACAACGTCGATTCGAGGTCAGTGAGTTTTACATGGCCGTCCACGCCGTCACTTTCGGGGTACTCGTTTCTATACTACGAGACGGCCGTGACGAACGGTGACGCCCGCACGGCGCCTGTAACGGTAACCTCACGCTCAGCGACGCTGTCGGGACTGAACGCTGGGATGGTTCTTTACGTGGTATGTCTCGTGCCGACGTCCACAATTACCGGGATGACCCGCGACCAGCTAAGATCAGACGCGTTTAGGACTGCTAATAAATGCGTGAAAGTGCGGACGGGATACGATGCGACAGACCCTTATACTGTCTCATTCTACGTGATACTCAGTGTTCTTGGTGGGGTGCTGTTGCTGATATCTGCCCTGGGTTGTAAGTTATAACAAGAACGTCAATTGACGTCCTTGGTTATATACTGAAAAGGCGCTCTCTTTCTTTCTCTCTCACTCTCTGCTTCTTTTTCTTCTTATTCTACTTCTACCGGTACTTCTTCTTTCTCTTCTTCTTCTCGCTCTCTCTCTGTTGTCTAATGCTGTTGTGTAAATTACTTAATTTAACTATTTAATTAGTCAAATGACTTGTTAATAGGCAGGTAAAATTGGAACGTTTCTCGGCAAGTAAACATTGTTTACAACTTGGGCCTATAATTTTATTATGAACTATTACCAGGTGTTGCAGCCTGCGGGAGAAGAATGCTCGACTCCGAGAAGTCAAAATCATGGAAATGGGTACAGCGTTTATCGGCAACTTTAAATCGGCGCAGTGGGTCAAGATCAGGATCCGGGAAACAATCACAGCAGCTGGACCAAAATGGGAAAAACCTGAGGACGTGATCAACCATTAAGGTCCCCTTGACCAAGGAGTTATAACTCCTTGCCTTGACAGAGGGCAGTATGACATACTGGGTGTGGGGTGGATGTGGATCCCCCTCCCCCCCCCCTTCTCTGCACCCCCTGACAATAATGGCGGGTATTTTTGAAATATCGTCTCATTACTACATGTAAATCATTACTGATGCTTAGAAGCTGACAATAAAATGCAATAAAGTCTATAGATTCAGTCGCGTTTGTGAAGAATTGATTGCAAAAAAAGAGCAAAATTTATGTGTAAAGGGATATCAACGCATCGTATGAAATCCATATTTCACAATAAATACACAGTAACGAACTCACAGAGATATAATAAATTCTATTATACCACAAAAGTGGCGGTTATCGCAATTATTCTGGTTTCTGTGCTTGCCATCGGACCACGTGACCTCCATAGATGGCAACCCTATTCGAGTAATAGAGGATTAACGTAATCACACTTACGATTATTAAAGAGATATTACAAAAGAACAAACAGTTTAGAAAAAAAGCAGGGACTAACTTTGAATGTTGAAATGGATTCATCGACCATTGGTTTGTAGGAAAATATTGTTGTTAACCCCAGGAAAATCTATGCTTCGTCCAAAATGTACAGTTGTTATCCCTTCAATCTACGTACATGTCTATAGTATAGGGAGCTGCTTGCCCCGTGTGAAACCACAAAGTCGGCTTATTGTTCACCTGCACATAATATAATAAGTTAGTCACTTGTCTTTAAGATGACTCTTTTCTATATTACACGCGAGTAGATCTGTTCACCTTTGTCTGATTGGACATTATTGCGATTACGCAAGTCACACCAATAATGACTTCAATTATTTGATAGAAGAGACGAGTCATTACATTCCCCTTTTCGGACAAGCGTGGGCACTTCAAACCGCAAAGTCCGCTATTCTGTTTTGCCAGGATATTTTGGCTTTCTTATTCTTTTTGTTTTTCTCTTTTTGCAAATCATCGTTCCTGGATTTGGAAGGTATACTGTATATATACTGAGATTGATTGGATGTTTCTATTCATGATACTTCTTTCGAGTGTAAAGTTTCGATACGGTAAACTTACATTGCGAGAGGTAAATGGTTTTGGTCCAGTAAGGAATTCTTTATCACCCGCGTGAGGTATAGTGGCTATATACATGTAGTTTTTGGAGAGATTTCCCAAAGTTCGCCAGCTTTGAACTTTCTGAAACTTTTTTTAAAATTAAAAATCGCGGTCAGGAGACGGATATTGATGCACGGCAGTAAAAAAGGAATGCTCACACACGCGCATAAAGAACGGACATATCAAACTTGTGGGCAAGCTGATATGAGATTGGGAAATACCCTTTGATTGTAAGTATTATTACGTTAATTTCGTCTTGTTTCAGCGTTCAGTTTTTCAGTAGCAATCCCGTTTTTGTTTTGATATTCATAGTTAATAGTTATTTCCAACAGATTTTATTTTAATTCTTTTAAGAGAACTTCGTATCAAATATTTGTCTAAAATAATTTTTATAAAGGGACAAAAGTTTTATTTTATGCTCCGTGCTATGTTTTTCAGGAATTGAATCTATCTTTTTTCTTTTTTAAAATTAAAATTTGAAACGTTCTGCACAAATGAAGACCAAAATATTTTTTAAAAGTCAGAGTATTGTCAACTTCATTTTTTTTTTTGTTCAAATGTTGATTTTTTTACATATAAAATGAGGCGTGTTCTCTTTTTATCCCCACAAGAGTATTTGAACTATCCTGTCCAAACCTGTAACTGAAGTTCATAAGGTAACTTACCGTCTTTCAAACTTCTGACAATATAATTACTTCAGTAGTTTGTCTTGGTTCAATAGCTGACAGGCTTCCAACCCCGTTGTTCGTCCAAATTTGCTTTAATGTTAGTTAAAGCAATTGAAATGCCAGTTAAAACTCGATCAGGTAATTGACCACAGGGGCTGCAGTTAGCCTTTTCTGCACCGACTAGATAACAATGCCGTAAGGAGATGCGCCTTCATCTTTTGTGAGTGTCCATCGGGACCTTATATTGTTGACGAGGTGAGGCTAGCTATATTGAAAAATTATTAATAACCAGTGATTGTACAGTAAAAAGGCTGAAGAAATCAGTGTAAAAAGCTACATATAGCTACATAGTCCACATAAGTGAACCACCCTTCTTTTGATTTTCTACATTATGTAGGGACCTACTGGTAATAAAAGTAGGCCCCTTTGCTGTAGGCTCGAGCAAAATCGTGTGTTACATGTATAGCATTAGCTTCAGAAATTATATCATATTGGTTTGAGTGTAAGTTATATTTCCAAATAATTTCAGCAGCGGTAGATATCAGCGATCTGCTAAAAGATAATGCATTGACCTCTAAAGTTAAAGTAATAAAACTCCGGAAACTTTACGGCCATATATGGGTATAGTGATTAACCATGTGATTTCACGTCTCACCACCATTGGTTGGTTGTCAATCGGAAGTACTCGGCAAACTTCGCTATGGCTATAACACAGTTTACAGAAGTAAACGATGCCTCGACAAGAAGCTCGCACAATGCTCTTACTACTGTATAAATAGTCGAAAGCATAAGCATACAATAGCAGGCAAATAAAAGAGGGGTTCTATGACGTCTGTTTATATGGTGCCTTCGAAAAGATTTCAGGTCAGTGTGACGCAAAAACAGCACTGGATCGAGTTTTGACAAAATAAAACGATATAGACCTATGTCTTTGTCCTCATTTTGCACGGGGCGTGTGACGTAATTGGCCCATCCGGCTCGGATAGTACATAAAACTTTCGCGGAACGCAATGAGCTCATGCAGTCTTGAACTTCGATCTACTTGCTAAAGATTAACGCAACCAGTAGACGGATATGAGTTAATATTTTAAAGAAAATTTGCAAGTGTACGAGTTCTGCCCCAAAACAATAACAAAGTAAGTTTCTGAATGATACACTATGCAGATCTTAGAAATCTGCTTGTTTGCTTGATGAGAATATTACCGGGAGGTTTATAGGTAAAAAGAAATGGAGGAACGCAGCTGCCGTTTGTATGATTATGGGACAAATGAGGATGAACTACGCTTTTTATTATGTCCACTTAATGATGACATGAGAAGGCGACTTATTTTGATAACACACTGGGCTGGATTAACGATAAAAGGATAAACTGAAATTGATTATGAATGCTAAAAAATTGGCTAAATATTTGGCGCACGCTTTTGTTTAAAAAAAACAGCAATTATGGTGACATAAAGGTCCACGGGACCGGGGATATTTAATCCTTGCCTGATTTATAAATGAAATATTCCATATATTCCCACGCACTAAGTGGTTGAACTCGAATAGACTACAATTTGAGTTTACTTTTTAGTTAAATACGTAGAATTGCCGCATTATGATAGATCCTATATACTAAAATAGGTTGGCTTTGATGGTGAAATAAATCTCAAAAGCAATAAATTATCACATTATTAATTTTTTTACGTTTATTTCTCTCCAGGAAACTGACAAACATGTCTGACAATACCAAAATTAGGACTGGCGCATCCGGATCCGTGCTGGACACAAGCCAAATCACCATTCGCCCAATAGAGAAACACGAACAGTTACAAGCTAAGCGATTAATCGAAGAAAACCTGTGGACTCTCACAATCCCATACTTCGTGAAAAAGACACTGAGGACGCAAATCGCCGTCTTATTCGCGCTCACATCAGTTTTATGTCACTGGCACACGCACGCGATATATTTATCCGTTGCTGCTCCTGCTATATTGTTGATTCTGGTCTACGTTCCATATTTCTACGCAGTATTCAAGGTATTTTTTGTGAGGGAAAATATCATGAGCTGCTATATCCAACCAAGACAGAGTTTTTTCGTAGCGGAGTACCAAGGCAAAGTCGTCGGAACAACTGCCGTTCTACGCGAGACGGGAAGCACAGCGAGACTTGTGCGCATGTCCGTTTCTCCATCCTGTCGCGGTGTCGGCCTCGGCAAGATTTTGGTGAATCACGCCAAAAAGTTCTGCGCCGAAAATGGCTACGATAAACTGGTTATCAAAACTTCAGAATCCCAGGCTGCGGCTATTAGACTTTACAAAAGCTGTGGGTTTAAAGAAAGCGGACAAATACTGATAAATCATATTTTGATGACAATGTTAAAGCATCATTTTGAACTGGACATTGGTAGAAATGAGAATTCACTCCAGGTTGAAGCGGTTTCCCCTTGCAAGGGTGCCTGATTTCTCATTAGTTATCACTGACACTGAATCGTCTCGAAAAATGTCAGATTTTGTTGACGGTTTGACTCGAAGATAGTCGATCACAGTCGAAGTCTACATCGGGCGCACCCGGTGATCGCCGAGGACTGTCGTAGTCTCCGGCCAGCTGCTTAACTTGTGATTCAAGACAGCAAAGGATCTAGAAAACCTCGAAACAATAAATTATGTGACAGCTACAAAATAGGACCTTAAAAGCATTCTAGAGATATTGTATTTACAACGTAATAGAAGGCCAATTCAAAGAGAACAGATACCGGTACATTTAATCATGTGAAGAAAACAAATATTTATCATGTAATTAGCATAGATTATTTATCATGCACTCTAACAACAGCATGTAAAGAGCAACATTCATATGTTTTGTATAATGTCTTAAATTTATGTATAATTGGTGCTTTGTACATGTATTTTTCATAATGATTATATGCACAACTGTTCCTCATTTTAAAAAAATGGTGCTGTAATTTTGATTAATGCTCAAACGGACCTTGCTATTAAATTGCCTTGTTTTAATGAATGTACGGTGAAGTACCCACATGTACATTACATTTAAATCAAAGTTTTATAAAAAAAATTCTAAATGGATCATTATTACAATAAAATAAATAAATGAATAATAATAATAAATGAAAAAATAGTTTGTGCTCAATATATACATGTAACTCGTAATGGCTTTAAATTGTACATATACAAAATAATGAAAATTATAACTTATGGAAATGTAATTAAAAAACGTAATCATTATTTCCTGCAAAGTGCTAACCTTCCACAGGCGATAGAAATAAGCTGTTAGCATTAATTGTAGGAATTAAACAATTGCCGCCCCCATCCTTGCATTTTCACATCCTGCGGTAGGCCTACTGATTTTTTTTTTTTTATTTCATAATAGCGCATGCGCAAAATGCACTCACTTGGTTTGATTGATGAAGCATTCTTGAAAACAAAAAGCACTCCCGTTGATATTATTTCTATGATTTGCTGAAGAGAAGAGATAACGACGAGCGTTTTTTTAAAGGATGTGTTGTATTATACATCTATCAATTTCAGGCCCGTAGTCAGGGTTGTCCGGGGGAAAGAATCCCTCCCCCCTTTTTGCTAAGAAAAGGTTCCCTCTGGGTAAAAATTTTTTAGGTACACAAAGGTTTCATGGTAAAAGGTCCACTTTTTTATAAAAAGAACCCCCTTTGCTGGCTACAGGCCTGAATATATTCGTCACACACTTAATTTGGAATTTCAGAAAAGGCCAGGCAAACAAAGAGAGAAAATAGATAAATAAATAAATTAGATAATTCACCAACTTGTTAATCACTTAAACAATTAATTATTTAATTGATTGAAATAAAACTGGTGAACTTGGAAAATCGAAAAGGCCGAAATGTAATAAAGACTCAAACCCCCCCCCCCCCCCCCACTTCCCAGCAGCCGTAGGCCTTGAAACTGCCGGAGTGCTCAAGAGACACATCTATGACTCTACTACCGCAATCAGTCAGAACGTTGGTTCGCCTTAGCTGACAAACACAATAATCTTATCTAGAGTATTGTTATTGTAGATTTAGCATCTTCAAATAATGCGCCCGATCATAATGAACCTAAAATATTCCTGTATTCCCATGCACACATGTTCTCTATTTGCAAGTAAGGGGATATAGTGTGCGTAATGTTTCTAAATATTATTTTCATAATTAAATGTATTAAACCTCCTTCAATACAAAGGCAACTTGAGAAAGACGTTATTGTTTGCTTATGTCGGATCCAAGGTATTTGTATGTAAAAAATACTGAAACTGATAGGGGAAGAGATAGGGGAAGTTTTTTTTTCACCAAATAGGATGGAGGAAGTCATTACTTTATCCTTAGGGTGTATTCCCAGAGATTTAGATCGATTTAGGGATTAAGATTTAGATCGACCTAACTCCCTGGGGATTCAAGCTAAATTGCAGTCAGCCGAGCGCGCACCATAATTAATTACCCCCTTACAGCTTTCAGTAGGCGGGACAGACGCTTAAGCCGGCTAAGCTGACAGTATCTAGTGAGACTCCCCACAGGGATAGAACGATATAAAATCTATGGAAATGGGGTCTTAGTGACCTTTGGAATCCCTCTCTGTTACATGCATTTCACCCTGGTTTCAAACTGACAGGGGCATTGCCACGCTTAAGGAACTTTGGGTTAAAAGCTTATAACCGTAATATTTTTTTTTCATTATAAATCTAACCTATCCCCCCCATCCCCCCCATCCCCCCCCCATTTTAAGTCCAAAATCACCCACCTTCAAGTCGCATTTTCAAGGGATTCAATAAAAGTTGATATGCAAATTTTTTGGTAGGTACTACACATACAAATTAATCGTTTAAGAAAGTTGGTGCCCAAAAATGAATGTGCCTGTCGGCGTCGTAGTCTTCACCGTGCACTTTCCCCCGTAAGAATATAAACAGAGAGATGAGAAGACACCCTCTATGTCAATAACTCTCTCTTTCTTTTTCTCGACATGTAGCAACCAAAGACCCCCTCCTCCATACCACGTCGTCCACATACCAGCTTGACGCACGAATTCTAGTAAGGATCCAAACATCGACTGGCAAATGTTATACAGTGTAACCTACTGGCCCCAGACCCTTGGCCAGGGCTGGAGCATTAGGTTCCAGGCACACTGTATATCCCTCGCTAACCCTGTGATAATGTAAGAATACACGACAACATTCCATAAAAAAAAAACAATTTAACGCCCTCCATATATCTGGTGCTTAAAAAAACGTTACTTATTTCAAAGTTCAATAACGTGAATGGTTTCGAGTGGATTAGTAGAGTCACCAGCATTTCTCTCTCAATTCATAACCTTTACATGCCCAGGGCCGTGTGAAAAAACATTGCAGACATAAACCTTTGCCGCATAGGAACGGTTATGTTAGACTTAAGGATCTTGTAACCCTTTATTATCATCCAGATACCGAAAATGAGGTTTCCTGCATTCAATAATGGATCTATCTTTGTGCTGATTTAAAACAACAAAAAACATAAACATCGAAACTATAAAATATTGGTGTTTATATTTCTCGTTGCAATGTATAAGCGTAGGCAACTCAAAGCTTTAATCGTCAATTTAACACCTTTATATTTTTGGGTAAGGAAGCGATCGGTATGGGGCTTAACTTCATCCCTGAACAAGATTTTATCGCGAATATGGGCAGAGTTGACTTAGAGTGTACAATCCCGTGCCGCTATTTCGGTTTGGATTTTTTTGTTAAGTAGTTATGAGTCCCTAATTACAGATTTTCATTAAACAAAGGCATTAATTTGTTTTATCAGCGATAAAATCTTACCCAAGACTTCTAAGAAAAATCGCTAGGAGGATTTTGGAGTTAAAAAAGGTGATCGTAGATGCTCAGCTAACGGAGAAATTTGAGAAACCGACTTTTCAGTTTTTACCCCAAAATCGCAATTGTGCCGCCATATGTGTAAATGTTAATTAATTTAGTCACTGAACACTGAAGGTTTATCTTTTGCCCAAAAGAACGTATGTAAGGCAGCACATATTATTAATAAGGAGTTTTAAGCCTATAATTTAGGGATTGCAAAAGTTCATGTAAAGAACAATGCAAACACAAACCCTTGCAGCAAGGACTCGTTTACGTTGGACTTGCGATCGTACCTAAACCGGTCTACATAATAAGGGGATCACGCTGAATGCAAATGATGATGACAGAAACGGAGGGGGATCCTCCATACAATTGGTTGGATCTAATGAAATTAAGTAATTATTGTACGATAAAGTTTTTGGTGAATATTTGCCCAACCGTTTTACTGGACCGCGTTCCGCAATGTTTAAACAGAAGCAGTTTTATCATTTTCTCCAGGTTGCTGTAGCCGTGGGTGACGCTGGGGACTCTAACCTATCGCTTTAGCACTCCCCCACTCCCTCATATTGCTTAGCGCTGTAGCCTGGGATTCCAGAGCTATTACGTCCAATCTTGAAAGCGTATATTCATTTTGGTAGAAACTAAGACCCCATACCCACAGTCACCAACGGTCCACTTGGATCGACCCAACTCTGCGGAGACTAACGCTGAGTGATAACAGCTTCAACACTTCTTGTTTCCAACGTACCCGTATAATCACCAGCTTTTATGTATTCTACTTAAAGCCAGGAGGCCGCGTGTTTATCTGTTTAGCCAATAAGGGGTACCGTAGGAGAAGAGAATGAGACGAGGATTTATCAGAATTGTGTCGGAAGTGACGTGTAGTGGTGTAAGACGCGAAGCTGAGTGGTCATTTTTATCTGGAGGTACAATTCTGATAAATTCTCGTCTCCTCCGGTACCCCTTATTGCCTTCTGCAACAGTCCCCATGGAGTTGGATCGATCTTCGAAGACCAATGGTGTCTATAGGAATGGGGCCTATTTTTGCTAACATTGACTTGAATGTGATCCAATAAACAAGAGCGGGGTGAAAGATCTCTGGCAAATACCGCACGTTCGAGTCGAAGTTCAACGGTAACCCGGAGAGGCGGAGTCGGCAGAGCTCGAACTCGTTCCTTTAGCGTTCTGGAGACAATCGAAAGTCAAGGTATGTCCACCACCAGATCACTAGATTTGCTAGATAATTTTCAAACTACCTTTAATATCATTCTCAAGGGAACCATCCACACAATCACTAAAATCAAACAAGAAACACAGACAAAACAGATTTTTTGGTTTGATTGTTTGATGTTTACCATGCAAAATTGTAAAAATTTATTGGGGCTTTCTATTAATATTCTCTTTAATTTATACTAATGTTAGGTTAATAATAATAATAATGTAAGAGTTGAGTTTTACGCTATTCAACGCTGAAGTGTCCTTTCAAAGTTCATGGCAAGTAATAGTCGGGGCCAGTCCCCCCCCCCCTCTCCAGGCTGTACGACCCGTACAACCTTTCTTTGGTCATTTTCATACAGAGGTGAGACGCCTCTCTCTACACCACGCTGAGGTGAGACGCCTCATGCAGTACGCTGTACACAGTTACGCACACACTCTCCATCAGATATAGCTTTAATCTGATATATCAAATCACTCCCTCACACATACGTAACGAAGGAAAACAAAGGGATTCTGAGCATTAAATCTCAACCCCGAGCGTCCCACTAACAAGCTCACAGCTTCTAACTAGGGGCGCTGTCAAAACACACGTACCCAGGGGCCCAGCTTTGGATCGTGTTATTTTGATCTGAGGTAGTTTAACTAAGGCATGAGCCGACCACCCCCAAACAGCACAACGAAGTATTTTGTTTTAGTTATGTCTACCCCGAGAGTAGGCCTACCGAGCATATGGCAGTAAATATTTATTCTACGCTGAAGTTTTGCACCCTGTTTTAGTATACATTAGTTCATTTTCCAGGCTTGTTACTACAGGTCAAGTTACGAGTACAAGGCAATGCTATCCCGTATATCATGCCCACCCAATCAGTGAAAAATTCCGAGCAAATGCCCAGTCTGTCTCAATTTGACAGTGGACAGAATCTGTGCTCATTTTCTGAATATATATATATATTAAAACAGATCCATACATAGTACCGGTAACGTTATAAATGTAACAAACTAAGTTTTTTAACTTCAGGGTTCACATCAAGCGCCGAGTATGTCTAAGTTTATGCTGTGTTTTTATACCTAAAAAAATTCACCTGGGTCTTGCGACGTTTCAGATTCATTGTTCAAAAATTGTCATGCGAGTTTACTATAAAACGTGTCAATGAGAAGATTTTTTTCTTCTGTGCATTGAGTGTAAGAATGAGTTTTTTCCTTACTACCAAGCGTTTTAACTCAACATATAAGGACTTTTAGGCTTTTAGACTTTGAGGGTATAAATATATAGTGCATGTATTTCAACAACACAAACAAGTTCTTAGATGTGATAAAGTTACTTCGAACTGCATAATAATAATAATAATAATACCCAGCTTCTTGATGTGACTTTCATTATACTTGGACAATTTTGATAAAATATCCAGAATATCTATCCACATCAAATGATAATTTTTCTTCTTTTTTCCAGTCAAAATGGCACCATATACCATTCTGTTTGCGTTGCTATGCAACCATATTGCACATGCGCACTGGAGTCCTGCCGCCCATGAAATCATAGACATGACGTACGTGATGTCAGAGGACTCCCTAGTTTGGCCTGGGTTTAACATGAAGTTTCATTATACACGTATTAGAAGGGACCAGTGGAAGTACGGTGCAGGTTGGTACGTATCGCTCGAAAATGACCATAAAGATGCACTTCAACCGATTTTTTGGTGGTACATGGAGTACATTATATTTCTATGAGTTTACAATGTACTCATTGTGAAATTTTAATCTCTTATGAACAGTTGTTCTTCCATTTTAATTCTGTTTTAGTGCATGTCTCAGTTTGATAAAAGTTTTTTTATCGTCTGCTTCCTCCAAAAGTTGAAACTCTACTTTTAGTTAGAGGAAATGTAGAAGGTCCACAGACAGGGCAGGCCGTATTAATTATACACTATATTATTTTCGGTTTTGGATGCTACATTTCCACATTTCCGCAAATTATGAATAAAATCCGTTGAGTAAATTCATTTTGCACAGAAGAAGCAGCGTTTTTCAGTTGGTAATTTCAGTCATTCATTGCTTTCATATTAGGCTAGAGGACAATGACATATGCCGACCAGAACATCAGGGCACCCACTTGGACGCGCCTGCGCACTTTGCTCGCGGAAAATGGCACGTGCAGGACATTCCTCCTTACAGGTTTTTTGGTCCGGCAATAAAGGTCGACATTTCTGCCAAAGCGGCACTCAACCGCGACTATAACCTTGAGGTAAAAGATGTAGAAAACTGGGAACGCGCCAACGGCAAAATACCAGACGGTGCCATCTTGTTCGTATACACGGGTTGGGGAAAATATCACACCAACAGTTCAGCATATTACGGTTATGATGGGGCAGGTGATTGGAAAAACGATCTGCACTTTCCCTCGGTATCACAGAGCGCCGCCAAATGGCTAGCAGAGAACAGGAAAATCTCAGCCGTCGGAGTTGATAGTCCTTCAATAGGACCAAGCAGTTCTTATATGGCCCACGTTCCACTCCATGAAAAGAACATCTTTAACGCAGAGAGTGTAGCAAACTTAGATAAACTTCCAACCAAAGGATATTCAGTTGCTATGCTACCGGTCAATATAAAGGACGGCAGCGGCGCCCCCTTGCGGATCATTGCATTCAAAACAGTCCAAATATCTCCCGGTCCTGAAGACGTTGTTGATCTTACGTATCCCCTTGGAAACAACACGGTGATGTGGCCGGGTAGGGCCAGCTTTAAACTACTTCCGGTACAGAAAGGATATATGAAAATAGGCAACAATTCTGTGTGGTGCGTATACAAACATAAGTTTTACATTTATTTCGAAATAATAAGGTTAATAGGATAGAAATATGAGATATGAGAAGCATATTTCACAAGAAATACATTGTAAACAACTTATAGAAATATAGTTATTTCTATTTTATTACCAAAACGCAATTATCCTGGAATCTTTGCTTGCCGTCACCACGTGGCCTCCATAGATGGCTACCTTAATAATTATTTTTAGGAGACAATTGCAAAATTAAACAAACTTTTTGGAAAATAAAATAAGAACTTACTTTGAATGTTGGAACGGATTCATTAACCATTGGTAAGTATGGCGAAATTTGTCGTTTTCCCCAGGGAAATCCTTTTTTGGGCCAAATGAACAGTTGTTATACCTTAAAATGCCATTTCTGTCCATGGTGACGGTTCCTTAAGCGAATATGCCTGACTAGCATCATAGGAAAAATCTTATCAGTCTTATATACTGGACCTACCAGGTAATAATTCCTCGACACGTCGTTGTGATCGGTAAGACTGGTCTTCAACAAGGAAATGAGTTTCAGTGACCTGGTAACCTGGTCACGTGACTGGTCAGAGGACCGCGGATCAAATACAGTCGACCCACATGAATGCTTGTTGGGTAATCCCCGCGGGGAATCCTTTGAGTACAGATAAGGGGATAAAACGACAAGCTTTTTAAACGGGTGGCTATATTTGATCCGCGGACTTGATAGTCCGCTGTTGTGAATGGCTGTTGTGCCATTGACACTCATTTTCCCTGTCAAAGATAATACCTGTAAATGTAAGCGATGCCGATCGGATCGTTGCGTTATGACCTCGTACGCCCCGTATAATATATTGAAATTTCCTCTTGTTATATCATTCTGATTGGTGAATAGGGACACTCACTCTCTCATATCTGACAAACACTCAAAATTTAAAACTGTAAAATTCTACATATCATTGCAGGGTGGATTTTAACAATTTTTGTAGTCCAGAGCATGCTGGGACCCATTTAGATGCGCCTGCACACTTCATCAAAGGTTCGTGGCGAATCCATCAAATTCCGGCCCACACCCTCATTGGTCCGGCCATTCGAGTGGATATTTCCAAAAAAGCCGCAAACAACCCGGACGCCGTGTTGACTGTTCAAGACCTCCATGATTGGGAATATGAGAACGGTCGGATACCAGACAATGCCATGGTATTTTTGTACAGTGGATGGGGGAAATACGTAGATGATTATGAGAAGTACCTCGGAACTGCTAACCGCACCCACTGGGAAAATGATCAAGGACAGTCTCTCCTTCATGTCCCCGGTTTTTCAGGAGAGGCAGCTGAGTGGTTGGTAAACAATCGAAAAATCATCGGAGTCGGAAGTGACACAATCAGTTATGATGCAGGGCAGACGACATCTTTCCCGGCCCACGTGACTTTTCTCCGCGCCAAGCGGCTCGCGTTAGAGATTGTGGCTAATCTCGACAAGCTTCCGCCATCTGGATATACCGCATTTGTTTTTCATATGCTTCATGTTGACGGGAGTGGAGCACCAACGAGGCTGGTTGCCGTGAAAAACTCAGCAATTAGTTTTAACTCGGATGAAGTAGCTTCAGATGGCCCTATGTCACGTCCTCTTTTTGCTATATTGCTTTTGCCCTCATTTTGTGTCCTTATTGTCTTGTTGTAAGTCATTGCAAAATTTAAGCATGCATGAAAAAAACTGTCATAAATGCAGGCAGGTACGGAGCTTTGTTAGTATCATATTAACTTTTTTCTATTTTCATTTAAGTTTTATTTTATGGAATTTTCACCGCGGTGAAAATGATTTCTACCGCGGTGAAAATAATTTTCACCACGGTGAAAATAATTTACACCGCGGTGGGAATTAATTTTCACCACGGTGGAAAATAATTTTCACCGCGGTGGTAATTCCTGGCCATCTCGGCCCGGGTGATGAATAGGTAATGAGAACCTTACATTTGCCAGATTCCGTTTCGGTGCATGCTATTGTTACATACACACAAGGTTGGTGGATCTGTTCGTGGGGCCACTGCCGTTAACTTAAGTTTCCCATCTATATTTACCACCTATGAAATTAAAGTCCCGCTTGCAGTTTTATGCAAAGGGAATCCCATTGTTATTACTAAATATTTTGTGATGTGTTTCTTAGATCTCATCTTAATAGATGTAATCTCGGTTTCTTCGGAAAAGTTTTTTTTTCTACCAATATTCCCAATAATGCACAAGTTATTATAAAGGGAAAAGCCACGTACAACATTGCAGCATTTCAGTGATTTTTAATCTATTCGAATACTGCCCGCTTCCTCCAGATTCCTGGGATGATTGGCACATAGACCGGTTAAACCGCGTGCATGTGCATATGCTTGTCTTTATCAACGTCCTTTCCAGACATCTGGTAATTGTTGGATTCGTATAACCTACATGTATGCATTACCCGGGCCGAGATGGCCAGGAATTACCACCGCGGTGAAAATTATTTTCCACCGCGGTGAAAATTGATTCCACCGCGGTGTAAATTATTTTTCACCACGGTGAAAATAATTTTCACCGCGGTGAAAATTCCATGACATAAAACTTTAATGAAAATAAAAAAAGTTAATATGATACTAACAAAGCTCCGTAGGCAGGTCTTTTTAAATTGAAAAATGTAAATGATTGATGAAAAGTCTACATGTATATACCGGTAGTAGGGGTTTTTCGCTCTTTTGACTTTATTTCGATATCTTGAGACAGACTCCTGAACATGCTTCGAGGATAATAGACGACAAAGATCGATTTTTTTCAGAGTTTTTTTAACAGTCTCAAATATTAAGTGAGTTATTAAGTGAGAAATTACACACAATCATAATAAATATTACAGTATATTTTAAGCACGCTTCCATTGTTATCTATCAGCTGAGCTACCGACCCCAGCAGGCACGAACCTTTGCTCACGGTTCTGTACATGTATTGATTTTGAATGCGATGCAAGACTATGGGCGTATTCCCAGAGCTTTTAGATCGATCTATCACCGCGGTGAGTCTCACTAGATTACTGTCAGATAATCCGGCTTAAATGTCCGTCCCGCTTACTACAAGCTGTAAGGGGGTAATTAACTTTCGTGCCCACTCGGCTGACAGCTATTTAGCGTGAACCCCCAGGGCGTTAAGTCGATCTAAAATAGATCGATCTAATCTCTGGGAATGGGGTCTATGCAAAGGTCCAGACTCGACCTGTGATTAAAATCGTTTTTCAAATACAGATTATAAAAGAGAACACGCCCTCTAAACTTCTAATGAATTAAGTTGCTCGGTATCAAAACGATAAGCGAAAAAAGCATGAAATTGTAAGACTATTTTATCCAAGTGAATGTGTATACATAACATTTTTTTAGTAAAACCTTGTTATTTGATTGTATTGGTTATAAACGCCCAAGTATTTTCCCACATTATATTTCATTATGTTCCAGAGTGATACACTGTACCAGTATCAAAGATACTGAGTTCCGTGATAGCCTTTTTCTAGTTTTGACACCAAATAAAATAATTATTTAGTTTCATTAGATGTGAAACCAACCCTAATTTTCCAGTGTCGTTCGGGAGACGGTAAGAAGGCAAAGGTATGGCTACTTGGTGGTACCCAGTACATTACCAGGCCCGTAGCCAGGGGGGGAAAGAAAGAACCACCCTCTTTTTTGCTGGGAAAAGGTCCCCTTTGGGTGAAATTTTATCTAAGTACACGAGGGTTTCATAGTAAAAGGTCCACATTTTTAGAAAAAGAACCCCCCTTTTGAAATCGCTGGCTACGGGTCTGATTACAACAGATAGATTATATTGTACTGTACCTATATTTTAAATTATTCTCGGCGTTATAACTGAGAAATAATAAAGTAGCAAAAAATGGAAAACAACTGGCTTATTAATGGTCTTCTTTTCTGATTGGTTTATGTAAGTCTTGTAAGGAATACAACCCTGAATTAATAATCAGATCAACATGACAAGAGTCCAGAGTAATTTTGCCTTTATTTCAATTCAATAGTCCAACTGGTAGTATTCTTCCAAAGTTCATGACAAGTTATAGTATATTACAGTATAATATTTGTGCAGAACGGAGTGTTTGGACTTAGTCGTGTCTAGTAAAGAGCAAATGGCAATAAATATTTATTCTGTTCTGCAGTTCGCAACGCTGGCCTGGCATGCATGTAATTCGTTCCAGGCACGAAGCCACAGATTGAAAAGGAAAACAATATTTAATATAGGTACCTACTTCCCCCACCCATCTGTGACAATACCTCATCTGATTAAACTTGCCATTTGGCAAATTCTTTGCCCTCTCTATGAGTTAAAAAAAATCTTAGTAGCTGTACATGCCATTATAAAATAATGAGTAACACGGTTTTCCATCAATTGCGTAAACGGTGAAGTAAAAAAAAAAGCATGTCAACGACGACAGATACAGTTTATCTATAGGCCTACATGTATGTGCCAACACACTGCGCCTGTACATAAAAAGGAACAAACGATGTTTTGGAACAGGGTACGTTTGGCAATCACGAGGTCACAAAATGTACAAGCTGGCTTTTAGTTCAGAAGGCTTAAAAGTCTGCGTTTTTTTAAATTCGTTCTGATTCAGTGAAGTCTCAGATTCATTGTACAGAAGTTCACGTGAGTTGCGTTTCTATAAAATAGTGTTCATGTTTGGGATTTTTTTTTTCTTTTTTTTTTCTTTTTTTTATTTATTTATTTATTTTTTTATTTTTTTTTTTTTTTTGTTTGCGCATTGAATATACAATGTGATTTTTATTGTTTTAATTGCAAAATGTTGTGAAGGCAATAGAAAACGAGCAAATGGACATCCAGGGTATACATGTATATTGTATTCAAATGTACAATAATAATAATAATTTATTAAGCCAATAAAATACAAATGTATAAAATCGGGAATCTTTTGCCCTGTAGTAGCGCCATTGAAATATAAAAAAAATGAAAATTAAAATTACATGTTNACATGAAATTGTAAGACTATTTTATCCAAGTGAATGTGTATACATAACATTTTTTTAGTAAAACCTTGTTATTTGATTGTATTGGTTATAAACGCCCAAGTATTTTCCCACATTATATTTCATTATGTTCCAGAGTGATACACTGTACCAGTATCAAAGATACTGAGTGCCGTGATAGCCTTTTTCTAGTTTTGACACCAAATAAAATAATTATTTAGTTTCATTAGATGTGAAACCAACCCTAATTTTCCAGTGTCGTTCGGGAGACGGTAAGAAGGCAAAGGTATGGCTACTTGGTGGTACCCAGTACATTACCAGGCCCGTAGCCAGGGGGGGAAAGAAAGAACCACCCTCTTTTTTGCTTGGAAAAGGTCCCCTTTGGGTGAAATTTTATCTAAGTACACGAGGGTTTCATAGTAAAAGGTCCACATTTTTAGAAAAAGAACCCCCCTTTTGAAATCGCTGGCTACGGGCCTGATTACAACAGATAGATTATATTGTACTGTACCTATATTTTAAATTATTCTCGGCGTTATAACTGAGAAATAATAAAGTAGCAAAAAATGGAAAACAACTGGCTTATTAATGGTCCTCTTTTCTGATTGGTTTATGTAAGTCTTGTAAGGAATACAACCCTGAATTAATAATCAGATCAACATGACAAGAGTCCAGAGTAATTTTGCCTTTATTTCAATTCAATAGTCCAACTGGTAGTATTCTTCCAAAGTTCATGACAAGTTATAGTATATTACAGTATAATATTTGTGCAGAACGGAGTGTTTGGACTTAGTCGTGTCTAGTAAAGAGCAGATGGCAATAAATATTTATTCTGTTCTGCAGTTCGCAACGCTGGTTCTGGCATGCATGTAATTCGTTCCAGGCACGAAGCCACAGACTGAAAAGGAAAACAATATTTAATATAGGTACCTACTTCCCCCACCCATGAGTGACAATACCTCATCTGATTAAACTTGCCATTGGGCAAATTCTTTGCCCTCTCTATGAGTTTAAAAAATCTTAGTAGCTGTACATGCTATTATAAAATAATGAGTAACACGGTTTTCCATCAATTGCAGTAACGGTGAAGTAAAAAAAAAAAGCATGTCAACGACGACAGATACAGTTTATCTATAGGCCTACATGTATGTGCCAACACACTGCGCCTGTACATAAAAGTAACAAACGATGTTTTGGAACAAGGTACGTTTGGCAATCACGAGGTCACAAAATGTACAAGCTGGCTTTTAGTTCAGAAGGCTTAAAAGTCTGCGTTTTTTAAATTCGTTCTGATTCGGTGAAGTCTCAGATTCATTGTGCAGAAGTTCACGTGAGTTGCGTTTCTATAAAATAGTGTTCATGTTTGGGATTTTTTTTTTCTTTTTTTTTTTTTTTTTTTTTTTTTTTTTTTGTTTGCGCATTGAATATACAATGTGATTTTTATTGTTTTAATTGCAAAATGTTGTGAAGGCAATAGAGAACGAGCAAATGGACATCCAGGGTATACATGTATATTGTATTCAAATGTACAAAGTACCTGCATTTGCACAAACAAGTTTTTATACATGTTAATCATATAGGCCTATGCAAAATACTTGAAATTAATCAGTGTTTTTATTGCGTGTCTTACAGTATGAGGATTATAATAGAAAGTTGCATGTCTCTTTTATTTGTTTTTCAGTCAAAATGGCGCCAGCTACTTTCCTTCTGTTTGTGTTGCTATGCATGCGCAGCCATATTACACATGCGCTCTGGAGCCCTGCAGCCCATGAAATCATAGACATGACATACGCAGAGGACTACCCAGTTTGGGCTGGGTCTAAAATGAAATTTCACTATACGCGTATTCAGAGGGGCCTGGTTGGCACTAGATGGTATGTATCACTTGAAAATGGCTATAAAGAACCATTTAAAATTGTGTTTACCGCCACGCTCATTTTCAGATACAACGACAGCACCTAGGCCAACACCACGACATTGCATATGCACTGTATATACTTCCACTGTAAGGTGCCAATGCACTTAAAATTTACCGTTCTCTGCCTAAAAAATTTGATATGTGCATCGATAATATTTGTCTAGTGGGATAACAACATATAGATTTTAAAAACATGTCTTCTATTTAATCCATATAATCACCAGTTTATATGTATTCTGCTTAACGCCAGGGGGCCGCGTGTTTATCTTTTAAGCCAATTGCCTTCTGCAACAGTCCCCATGGATTTGGATCGATCTTCGAAGACCGATGGTGTCTATGGGAATGGGGCCTATTTTTGCTAACAACGACTTGAATGTGATCCAATAAACAAGAGCGGGATGAAAGATCTCTGGCAAATACCGCACGTTCGAGTCGACGTTCAACGGTAATCGGGAGAGGCGGAATCGCCAGAGCTCGAACTCGTTCCTTTGACGTTCTGGAGACAATAAAATTCAAGGTATGTCCACCAACAGATGGCTAGATTTGCTAGATAATTTTCAAATCTTTTATATCATTCTCAAGGGTACCATCCAAACAATGACTAAAATCAAACAAGAAAGACACAAAACAGATTTTTTGTTTGATTGTTTGATGTTTACCATGCAAAATTGTAAAAATTCATTGGGGCTTTATAGTAATACTTTCTGTTTTATTTATACTAATGTTAGATAACATTGAGTTTAACACTATTCAACGCTGGGAGTGTCCTTTCAAAATGCATGGCAAGTAATAGTCGGGGCCTATTTAAGCACAACGAAGTCTTTTGTTTTAGTTATGTCTACCCCGAGAGTACGGAGCATATGGCAATAAATATTTATTCTACGCTGAAGTTTTGCCCCCTGTTTTAGTATACATTAGTTTATTTTCCAGACTTGTTGCTACAGGTTAAGTTACGAGTACAAGGCAGTGCTATTCCGTATATCATTCCGACCCAATCAGTGAAAAATTCCAAGCAAATGCCCTGTCTGGCTAAATTCAATAGTGGACAGAATCTGTGCTCATTTTCTGAAAAACGGTAACGCTATAAATGTAACAAACTAAGTTTTCTTGACTTCAGGGTTCATATCAAGTGCCGAGTATGTCTAAGTTTATGCTGTGTTTTTATACCTTAAAAATTCACCTGGGTCTTGCGACGTTTCAGATTCATTATTCAAAAGTTGTCATGCGGGTTTACTATAAAACGTGTCAATCAGAAGATTTTTTTCTTATGTGCATTGAGTGTAAGAATGACTTTTTCCCGTACTACCAAACGTTGTAACTCAACATATAAGGACTTTTAGGCTTTTAGACTTTTAGGTTATAAATACATAGTGTATGTATTTCAACAGCACAAACAAGTTCTTAGATGTGATAAAGTTACTTCGAACTGCATAATAATAATACTCAGCTTCTTGATGTGACTTACATTATACTTGGACAATTTTGAAAAAATATCCAGAATATCGACTATCCACATTAAATGATAATTTTTCTTCTTTTTTCCAGTCAAAATGGCACCATCTACCATTCTGTTTGCGTTGCTATGCAACCATATTGCACATGCGCACTGGAGTCCTGCCGCCCATGAAATCATAGACATGACGTACGTGTCATGTCATGTCAGAGGACTCCCTAGTTTGGCCTGGGTTTAACATGAAGTTTCATTATACACGTATTAGAAGGGCCGAGTGGAAGTACGGTGCAGGTTGGTACGTATCACTCGAAAATGACTATAAAGATGCACTTCAACCGATGTTTTGGTGGTAAAATGGAGTATATTATATTTCTATGAGTTTACAATGTATTAATTGTGGAATTTTAATCTCTTATGAACAGTTGTTATTCCATTTAAATTCTGCTTTAGTGCATGTCTCAGTTTGATAAAAGTTTTTTATCGTCTGCTTCCTCCAAAAGTTGAAACTCTACTTTTACTAATAGAGGAAATATAGACGGTCCACAGACAGGGCAAGCCGTATTAATAATACACTATATTATTTTCGGTTTTGGATGCTACTTTTCCGCATTCCCGCAAATTGTGAATAAAATCCGTAGCGTAAATTCATTTTGCACAGAGAAAGCAGCGTTTTTCAGTTGGTAATTTCAGTCATTCATTGCTTTCCTATTAGGCTAGAAGACAATGATATATGCCGACCAGAACATCAGGGCACCCATTTGGACGCGCCTGCGCACTTTGCTCTCGGAAAATGGTACGTGCAGGACATTCCTCCTTACAGGTTTTTTGGTCCGGCGATAAAGGTCGACATTTCTGCCAAAGCAGCACTCAACCGCGACTATAACCTTGAGGTAAAAGATGTAGAAAACTGGGAACGCGCCAACGGCAAAATACCAGACGGTGCCATCTTGTTCGTATACACGGGTTGGGGAAAATATCACACCAACAGTTCAGCATATTACGGTTATAATGGGGCAGGTGATTGGAAAAACGATCTGCACTTTCCCTCTGTATCCCAGAGCGCCGCCAAATGGCTAGCAGAGAACAGGAAAATCTCAGCCGTAGGAGTTGATAGTCCTTCAATAGGACCAAGCAGTTCTTATATGGCCCACGTTCCACTCCATGAAAAGAACATCTTTAACGCAGAGAGTGTAGCAAACTTAGATAAACTTCCGTCCAAAGGGTACTCAGTTGCCATGCTACCTGTCAATATAAAGGACGGCAGCGGCGCCCCCTTGCGGATCATTGCATTCAAAACAGTCCAAATATCTCCCGGTCCTGAAGACGTTGTTGATCTTACGTATCCCCTTGGAAACAGCACGGTGATGTGGCCGGGTAGGGCCAGCTTTAAACTACTTCCGGTACAAAAAGGATATATGAAGATAGGCAACAATTCTGTGTGGTGCGTATACAAACATAAGTTTTACATTTATTTCGAAATAAAAAGGTTAATAGGATAGCAATATGAGGTATGAGAAGCATATCCCTGCAGGGAATCTATCTAATACAGATTAGGGGATTAGACGACAAGCTTTTTAAAAGGTGGCCATATACTTGATCCGCCATTGACAATCATTTCCCTGCAGAAGATAATACCGATTGCAACGTTGGATCGTTGCGTTATGACCTCGTAGGCCCGGTGTAATGTATATTAAATTTTCCTCTTGTTATATCATTCTGATTTGTGAATCGGGACATTCACTCTCTCATATCTGACAAACTCGACGAAATTTAAAGCTGTTAAATTCTACATATCATTGCAGGGTTGAGTATAACGACTTTTGTGGTCCAGAGCATGGAGGGACGCATTTAGATGCGCCCGCACACTTCATAAAAGATTCATGGCGAATCCATCAAATTCCGGCCCACACCCTCATTGGTCCGGCGATCCGAGTAGACATTTCCAAAAAGGCTGCAAACAACCCAGACGCCATGTTGACTGTTAAAGACCTACATGACTGGGAATATGAGAACGGTCGGATACCGGACAATGCCATGGTATTTTTGTACAGTGGATGGGGGAAATACGTGGATGATCATGAGAAGTACCTTGGAACTGCTAACCGCACCCATTGGATAAACGACCAAGGGCAAATTCTCGTCCATTTCCCCGGTTTCTCAGGAGAGGCAGCTGAGTGGTTGGTAAACAATCGAAAAATCAGCGGAGTCGGAAGTGACACAATCAGTTTTGATGTAGGGCAGACGACATCTTGCCCGGCTCACGTGACTTTTCTCCGCGCCAAGCTGCTCGCGCTAGAGAACGTGGCGAATCTCGACAAGCTTCCACCAATCGGATTCACTGCATTTGTCTTCCATATGCTTCATGTTGACGGGAGTGGAGCACCAACGAGGCTGGTTGCCGTGAAAAACTCAGCAATTAGTTTTAACTCGGATGATACGAAAGTAGCTTCAGATGGCCAAATGTCACGTCCTCTTTTTGCTATTTTGCTTTTGCCCTCATTTGTTGTCCTTACTGTCTTGATGTAAGTCATTGCAAAATTGAAGCATGCATTTAGAAACTTCAAAAACTGTCATTAAAGCAGGCAAGTCTTTCTTAATTGTTCAATGTAAATGATTGATTAAAATTCTACATGTATATTCCGGTAAGTAGGATATTTCGCTCTTTTGACTTTATTTCGATATCTTTAGACAGACTCCTGAACGTGCTTCGAGGATTGTAGTTAAATAAACGGCAAATATCAATTTTACTCTGATTGTTTTGATTGTTTTTCACAAAGTCTTTCAAATGTTAAGTGAGAAATTACACACAATCATAATAAATATTATATTTAAGCATGCTTACACTGTTACATGTACAGGTCTATCATCTGAGCTAACGATCTCAGGCACGAGCCTTGGCTTCTGTACATGTATTGATTTTAAATGGGATGCAAGATTATGCAAAGGTCCAGACTCGACCTGTGATTAAAATCGTTTTTCAAATACAGATTATAAAAGAGAACACGCCCTCTAAACTTCTAATGAATTTAGTTGCTCGGTATCAAAACGATCAGCTAAAAAACATGAAATTGTAAGACTATTTTATCCAAGTGAATGTGTATTTACATAACATTGTTTTATGAAAAAACTTGTAATTTGATTGTATTGGTTATAAACGCCCAAGTATTTTTCCACATTACATTTCATTGGGCTACAGAGTGGTACTGATACACTGTACCAGTATCAAAGATACTGAGTTGTGTGATAGCCTTTTTCTAGCTTTGATACCAAATAAAATAATTATTTGTTTCGTTAGATGTGAAACCAACCCTATTTTTCCAATTTCGTTCAGGGGACAGTAAGAAGACAAAGGTATGACTACTAGGTGGTACCCAGTACATTACCAGGCCCGTTGCCAGGGGGGAAGAAAGAACCACCCTCTTTTTTGCTGGGAAAAGGTCCCCTCTGGGTGAAATTTTATCTAGGTACACGAGGGTTTCATAGTAAAAGGTCCACATTTTTAGAAAAAGAACCCCCCCTTTTGAAATCGCTGGCTACGGGCCTGATTACAACAGATAGATTATATTGTACTGTACCTATATTTTAAATTATTCTCGGCGTTTTAACTGAGAAATAATAAAGTAGCAAAAAATGGAAAACAACTGGCTTATTAATGGTCCTCTTTTCTGATTGGTTTATGTAAGTCTTGTAAGGAATACAACCCTAAATTAATAATCAGATCAACATGACAAGAGTCCAGAGTAATTTTGCCTTTATTTCAATTCAATAGTCCAACTGGTAGTATCCTTCCAAAGTTCATGACAAGTTATAGTATATTACAGTATAGTATTTGTGCAGAACGGAGTGTTTGGACTTAGTCGTGTCTTGTAAAGAGCAAATGGCAATAAATATTTATTCTGTTCTGCAGTTCGCAACGCTGGTTCTGGCATGCATGTTATTCGTTCCAGGCACGAAGCCACAGACTGAAAAGGAAAACAATATTTAACTAGACTGCAACTGGCTAAAGCCAGTGGCGGAGGATTCCCCTGCAAAATAGGTGTAAAAATGCTCTTACAAGGTCATGTGAAGGTCATGGGTTAAATTTGACCCCATATTCTGAAAGAGCATGTGC
>NW_019776170.1:0-42365 GCF_001039355.2 Lingula anatina | reverse complement strand
GGGGGGGAGTCAACAAAACATCACTTTTAGCCCACTTCAATATTTCTCCATTAAATAGCCGAATGACCTTGAAAATAAGGGTCAAGGTCAAATTTGACATTTGATTTGGGGGTTTTGGGTATATGTTTGGGGTAGTTTACTATAGCATGCTATGACCAAAAACCAGTGTTTCATGGAGAAACTGCCAAACTCAAGATTTCTGCAATGTCATAAATATTTAAAAATCTATATTAAAAAAAGTAATTAAGCAGTTGCTACCAAAGTACGGCTAATCTTAGACAAATACATAGGGCACCATTTGCCACTATGATCAGGGCTCTGGGATATCCGGTTTCTGAGATCTCGGAAACAAACCTTTTTTGAGCCCGTTTGGCCATTAGCGACCTTGACCTTGACCTACTTGCATAAAAGTATGTCATTACATGTGGATTCACCTCATTATCACTGACTATAAGGCCCATAGCCATACGGCTTATACTTAAGGCCTAATGTCAATTTCAAATTTTACAAATTTTGCCTTTAAAAGCCCCTATGACCTTGAAAAGTAGGTCAAGGTCACTGAAACTGGGTCTGTGGCATATTCTGGCCATAGGCTACCTATGATAATTATTTCAGATTTTTTGCGAAAAAAAACGCGTCGAAAGAATAATAATAATAATAATAATAATAATAATAATAATAATAATACCAAAAACAATAGTATTCCCCTATGGGGAATCCTAATAAAGGTACCTACTTCTCCCACCCATCAGTGACAATACCTCATCTGATTAAACTTGCCATTGGGCAAATTCTTTGCCCTCTCTATGAGTTTAAAAAAATCTTAGTAGCTGTACATGCCATTATAAAATAATGAGTAACACGGTTTTCCATCAATTGCAGTAACGGTGAAGTAAAAAAAAAGCATGTCAACGACGACAGATACAGTTTATCTATAGGCCTACATGTATGTGCCAACACACTGCGCCTGTACATAAAAAGGAACAAACTATGTTTTGGAACAGGGTACGTTTGGCAATCACGAGGTCACAAAATGTACAAGCTGGCTTTAAGTTCAGAAGGCTTAAAAGTCTCCGTTTTTTAAGTTCGTTCTGATTCGGTGAAGTCTCAGATTCATTGTACAGAAGTTCACGTGAGTTGCGTTTACTATAAAATAGTGTTCATGTTTCGGAGGTGTAAATTTTTTTTGTTTGCGCATTGAATATACAATGTGATTTTTATTTCTTCAGTACAAAATGTTATGAAGGCAATATAGAGACCGAGCAAATGGACATTCAGGGTATACATGTATTCAAATGTACAAAGTACCTGCATTTACACAAACAAGTTTTTATACATGTATAAGTTTCTTGCAAAATACTTGAAATTAATCAGATTTTTATTGCGTGGTATGAGGATTATAATAGAAAGTTGCATGTCTCTTTACAATGAGTGACTTTTAATTATTTGTTTTTCAGTCAAAATGGCGCCAGCTACTTTCCTTCTGTTTATACACATGCGCTCTGGAGCCCTGCAGCCCATGAAATCATAGACATGACGTACGCATTGTCAGAGGACTCCCCAGTTTGGCCTGGGTCTAAAATGAAATTTCACTATACGTGTATTCAGAGGGGCCTGGTTGGCACTAGATGGTATGTATCACTCGAAAATGGCTATAAAGGACCATTTAAAATTGCGTTTACCGCCACGCTCATTTTCAGATACAACGACAGCACCTAGGCCTACAGTACGACAGTGCATATGCACTGTATATACTTCCACTGTAAGGTGGCAATGCACTTAAAATTTACCGTTCTCTGCCTTAAAAATTTGATATGTGCATCGATAATATTTGTCTAGTGGGATTACAACATATAGATTTAAAAAACATGTCTTCTATTTCTTTCATATTAGGCTAGGGGACAATGACATATGCCGACCAGAACATCAGAGCACCCACATGGACGCGCCAGCACAATTTGCTCGTGGGAAAATGGCACGTGCAAGACATTCCGCCTTACGGGTTTTTTGGTCCAGCGATAAAAGTTGACATTTCTGCAAAAGAGGCAATAAACCCCGACTCAAACCTTGAGGTAGAAGATCTGGAAGTATGGGAAAGTAGCAATGGCAAAATACCAGACGGCGCTATATTGTTCGTTTACACGGGTTGGGGAAAATATTACACCAACAGTACAGTATATTACGGTTATGATGGGGCAGGTGATTGGAAAAACGATCTGCACTTTCCCTCTGTATCCGAGAGCGCCGCCAAATGGCTAGCAGAGAACAGGAAAATCTCAGCTGTCGGAGTTGATAGTTCTTCAATAGGACCAAGCAGTTCTTACAAGGCCCACGTTCATCTCCATGAAAAGAACATCTTTAACGCAGAAAACGTGGCAAACTTAGATAAACTTCCGTCCAAGGGGTACTCAATTGCCATGCTACCGGTCAATATAAAGGACGGCAGCGGCGCCCCCCTGCGGATCATTGCCTTCAAAAATGTCCAAATATCTCCCGGTCCTGAAGACGTGGTTGACCTTTCTTATCCCCTTGGAAACAGCACGGTAATGTGGCCGGGTAGGGCCAGCTTTAAACTACTTCCGGTACAAAAAGGATATATGGAGGTAGCCAATACTACTGTATGGTGCGTATACAAATAGATTTTACATATATTTTGTGCAAGATGTATGTACAGTTTAATCTTCTTTTAGTAAAATAAACATTTTCGGTGGCCATTTTAATTGAGGCCACTTGGTACACGCTTAATATTTCCTTCCTGTATCACTGCAGGGTTGAGTACAACGACTTTTGTTGCCCAGAGTATGTTGGGACGCATCTGGATGCGCCTGCGCACTTCATCGAAAATTCGTGGCGAATCCATCAAATTCCAGCCCACACCATCATTGGTCCGGCCATCCGAGTGGATATTTCCAAAAAGGCAGCGAACAACCCAGACGCCGTGTTGACTGTTTTAGACCTCCATGATTGGGAATACGAGAACGGGCGTATATCGGACAATGCCATGGTGTTCCTGCACAGTGGATGGGGGAAATACGTGAACGATTATGAGAAGTACCTCGGAACTGCTAACCGCACCCACTGGATAAGCAACCAAGGGCAGATTCTCGTTCATTTCCCCGGTTTTTCAGCGGATGCAGCAGAGTGGTTGGTGAACAATCGAAAAATCATCGGAGTCGGAAGTGACACACTTAGTGTTGATGCAGGACAGACAACATCTTTCCCGGCCCACGCGACTTTTCTGCGCGCCAAGCTGCTCGCGCTAGAGAGCGTGGCCAATCTCGACAAGCTGCCACCAACTGGTTCCACGGCATTTGTCTTCCATATGGTTCATGTTGACGGGAGTGGAGCGCCAACGAGGCTGGTTGCCGTGAAAAACTCAGCAATTACTTTTATCACAGATGATACGAAAGCACCATCGAGTGGTCTTGTCTTACGCCCCCTTTCTTCCATTTTGTTTCAGCCCTATTTATTTATCCTTTCGCGGACATTATAATACACTGTATATCATTTGCAAAAATGTCCCATATAGATAAGAGTTTGTCAAATACAGTAATAGTTTATGCAAATGAAGGCGTATTCAAATCTTACAGGATAAATGACAGCAATTTTGTGTATGTAATATTTCGTTCCATTGGCGTCAATTTGAAGCCTCAGACAGATGAGTAATACTGGTCTTTTTACGAGATGTATAGCAAAATTATCACCAGAGGTTCATACTATACTCAAATGTCTTAAATTCATTGTTTTTCATACGCTTTAAATGCATATACCAGTAAATTAGAAATGGAAAGGAATTCCCAGGAGGCTATAAATCGTTGTCATGTGGAATTTTGACATTGATATAATCCGATATGTCCATATCTAAGTATTTTTGGGTGTTTTATGGTATGTGCTGCAATTATAATGATGTTTTAGAGTTATTGAAGGACCTTGTGAAAACCAGGAAGTAGTTCGTAACTAACAACTGAATCTTACCGATCTACGACTGCTGTGCAAAGATGTATCTTTTTTAAAATATTGTGACGAATTTTTAGATCTTTATATGTCCATCTGACATGAAATTCCACACGTATGATCACACTTATACACCTTTTACACCGGGGTAGGCACTAATCAGTGACAAATGCCAAGACAAAGGTTGCCTCAGTTTTCGGCCTTACAAGCTCACGGTACCCTTACCGCTGGTAAGGCCTCAGAGCAGTCTGTACAAAAACCTTGAGACACTAAAGTACCTTGAAATATCCACGTTCTGACAATCTCTGTGGGTCCTCTGTTGCACCTTGTAGTATGAAAATCCAATTTAAAGTGTTTTCGTGTACCTTCAGGCACGATGTTCATAAAGTTTTGGTCTTTTTATTTCAGCTTCCTACTGCACTGACACAACAGCACGCCATATTGTCGAACACTCGCGGAAAGGGCGACCAGTTTTTCAAGGTCGACCTCGAAAGGGAGTTGACCTGTTTCATGTTTCCAGTGTAAACTTTTAGCGCCCTCGGTGAAGAATGGTGTTTGATCCATGTAGGCGACCTCCAGTTTGTAATGTTTTACAAGCATTTGGCCATCCATTTGCGCTTCTGTCGAATTTGGCCTACCTTTGCCTTAAAACCTACATGAATAAATATTTGAGAAATTTTATAATTATAGTATTTTATAGCAATAAAAATACATTTAAAAATCACGTATTGTATTATTTTGTGTTATTAGTAGTACTATATTTTCGCCCTTGATCAAAAGACATACATGAATTAAATTAAAAGGAAAAATTTTTTTTTACTTATTTTTTTGTACACCTTAACCTCTTCCTCAAATGAAATTTAATAAAAAATAAAGAAATTGATAAAAAAAATAAGTAAAAAAACTTTTTTACTAATTTTTTTATCAATTTCCTTATTTTTATGAAATTAAAAGGATTAAATTAAAAGAATTAAATTAAAAGGAAAAAACGTGCGTTTTTGTGTGTCACAAATGTATGTGTGGTGCCATATTGCAACGAGAGCCGATATTGAGAGTAAAAAAATATTAATGAGCATCCCCAAATTCGAGCAGACATTAGCCGGTAACATGAACATATATATGCAGTTCACAGCAGTGTTGATATCAGCTTTGATAAAGGGATATTAAATCTATATATAAAGTACACAGCAGTGTTGACGTCATCTTTATTTAAAATGTACATTAAAAACGCCAGCCTAAAGAAACGTCAGCGAGCCTAAGAAATCTGAGAGAGACTGCGTCATTTTAATTCAAGACACTATTGAAGGTTTCATTATAGCCGCATCTAAGGCTAAGAGCAGACATTAGCTGGCAACATGAACATATATATGCAGTACACAGCAGTGTTGACGTCATCTTTATTTAAAAGGTACTAGAACATAAAAATGCCAGCCTAAAAGAAATGTCACCGAGCCTGAGAAATCGGAGAGAAATTGCGCTATTTTAATTCAAGACACGATTGAAAGTTTCATTCGTTGTTATATCCAAGGTTTAACAAGCAAGCGACAAGTCTAAACACGTGCATCCTGTGATCTTTCACTTGAGCTAACGACCTAACAAGACATGGGCCTTTATGTTGCCTTATTTCACGTTCAAAATGTACCTTAATGTCGACACAACACATGTAAGCCGGGTTTAAATATCTTGTCACGTCCTTCTTGTCCAAAAGGAGCACAAGCAGAACAACATCTGATCCGCTTACACGTAGACGGAGAGCTCCATAGATCTCCCCTACCCCCTTGCAGAAGATATTCCGAGGCAAGGTACTTGTAGTGACTGATATACATGTGCTTAAGCTAAACCAGGTGATCTCTAAGTAATATTGAGGAAATACTTGTGTTTAAAAACAGTGTGATGATTTTAACATATAATTTTTGTTATAATTAAGCTATAACCCTTATGTTACGAGTGGTTTAACCAACTTCCACTGTAGAGCCATATTTTATCTGAAAACTTCAAATGTCCTCAATTCCAGTGTGCAATATCAAGAGTAAACGTTGGTATTACTGTCTTATTATAGGGATAAAAACTGTTCGTATGATCTCCATATTTCACAATATATACAGAGTATACTCACTGGAAAATAATAAATTCTGTTTTACCACCGAAAGGACAGTTAATTATTCTAGAATTTATGCTTGCCCCCATATTACGTGAGTTCCATAGATGGCTACACTCTGTAATAATCTCTTAAGAGAATGTTTAATATTGCAAAAAACACAATCTTTTTAGAAAAAAAGAGGGGGGAATAACTTTGAATGTTGGAATGGATTCATTAACCATTGGTAAAGATGGAAAAAAATGTCCTTTACCCCAGGAGAATCCACTTTTTGGCCAAAATGAAGAGTTGTTATCCCTTTAAGAATTATACACTAGAACTAGCTGTTTTTTATTACTCGAACAAAATAGTTTTCGGCATAGATGTACATGTATATTAAAATTATTTTTCATCAGTGAAAAATGGCGCCGTCGTCTGTTCTAATGCTGTTGCTATGCAACCATATTGTACATGCGCACTGGAGTCCTGCCGCCCATGAGATCATAGACATGACGTATGCGGTGTCAGAGGACAGTTTAGTCTGGCCGGGGCGAGAGAGTGATAGATTTCGATACAAACGTATCAACAGGGGTCCAGTGGAATTTGGAGCTGGATGGTATGTAAAAAATAGTATACCTCGAAATGAATCAGTGGTGGATTTAGAGGGGGGAGGGGGGGTTAGGGGGTCCTGAACCCCCTTCGCTTTCTGAAAAATATACCACACCAATATTCCCCTTTTGAACTTAGAATTCTGACTAGCTAAATTATAATTCTAAACCGTACCAAATGGCACTGTTTGCTCCCCAGAACATGAAAAAATTTTCGGTCCCCACACCAAGGGGGCAATGGTCGGCTTCCCATCCGAGACCTGTTGTTCCAGACCCCGACAACCTTTCAATAATCCTGGATCAGCCTCTGCTGAATATCCCTTGGTGCCAACTAGCGTGTAAAAAGAAACATTTTTTTATCTACGTCACAGTAAAGCATTTTTATAACTTATAGTTCAATATCCATCATCTTCATCTTTTCTCTCTTCTTCTTACTTTTTTCCAATTAGCAAATTTTTATAATAGAGCTCCAAATATTCAAGACGACCAATATGTTCAGTATAAGCTGTTGGTTGAAGTAGGAGAATTGGCATACTGAAAAGTAGAAAGATAAATTGTTCAAGTTCTGAAAATGATTTAATAATTCACTCTTCAGGGTTGAAGACCATGACTTTTGCCGACCAGAACATCAAAGCACCCACATGGACGCGCCTGCGCACTTTGCTCGCGGAAAATGGCACTTGCAAGACATTCCACCTCATAGGTTTTTCGGTACTGCGATCAAAGTCGACATATCTGCCAAAGCAGACCTCAATCCCAACTCCAACCTTGAGGTGGAAGATCTGATGAACTGGGAAAGGGTCAACGGCAAAATACCAGACGGTGCCATCTTGTTTGTTTACACTGGTTGGGGAAAATATATCAACAATCGCACTGCATTCTTTGGTTATAACGGTATAGGTAATGCAAGAGACAGTGACGGAAACTCCCGTCTTAATTTCCCCGCAGTTGCCGAAAGCGCCGCCAAATGGCTAGCAGAAAACAGGAGAATCTCAGCCGTTGGAATTGACAGTCCTTCGATAGGACCAAGTAAAACTGCTTTGGCGCATCTTCCTCTAAGCAAAAACAACATCTACATGGCAGAAGTCGTGGCAAATTTGGATAAACTTCCAACCAAGGGGTATTCAGTGGCGATGCTGCCTGTTAAAATAAAGGACGGCAGTGGTGGCCCCGTGAGGATAATTGCATTCAAAACTGTCCAAATTTCTCCCGGCCCGGATGACTTAATTGACCTTACGTACCTCCTTGATAACAACACGGTGGCGTGGCCGGGTAGTGCCAGTTTTGAACTACTAGTGAGACGTAGAGGCTATACCAGATTGGGCAACAATACTGTATGGTGCGTATATATACTTTGGTCACTGAGTGAACGTTCTTTTTAAATGGTAAATTTTGCCATCTGAAAAAGTTTACTTGATCAGAAAGTTGTTTAGTATTTCACGTTACAATGCTGTCATATACTGTTCTCTATTGATTTTTTTATCCTCAGTAATATTGCTTACTTTTCTCCAATCATCCAACTGGCAGTTAAGCCCCCTATACATTGGACGGCGTACTTTCTGTGCCCCATATTTCGGCCCCGTTTGAGAGTAAAAAAATAATGCTTTACGTGCCGACTCATTGATCATTCATTCTGCAACCAAAGCGATGCTTTTGTCTCCTTTCTACGACCACCGCCATGCCAGTTTTATGGTTGCACAAAGGACGCAGAAAGGAAGCCGTCCAGTGTAAAGGGGTTCTTAAAGTCTAACATCCGTTTTTCTTAAAATTGTGCCATAAGTGTTTGATGACGTTTGAATGGAATAACTGTGGATCATCATGATACCTCAAAGGCCTTGATTGACATATCTAATTATAAACCAGCAACTGGAATTTATTGTTGCATTCATATATACAATTGTACACCATTAGGCTCGAGTCCAACGACTTTTGTATCCCGGACCATATTGGGACGCATCTGGATGCGCCTTCACACTTCATCAAAGGTTCCTGGCGAATCCATCAAATTCCGGCCCACACCCTCATTGGTCCGGCCATTCGAGTGGATATTTCCAAAAAAGCCGCAAACAACCCGGACGCTATGTTGACTGCTAAAGACCTCCATGATTGGGAATATGAGAACGGTCGGATACCGGACAATGCCATGGTATTTTTGTACAGTGGATGGGGGAGATATATAGATGATTATGAGAAGTACCTTGGAACTGCTAACCGCACCCATTGGAAAAATGATCAAGGACAGGCTCTCGTTCATTTCCCCGGTTTCTCAGGAGAGGCAGCTGAGTGGTTGGTGAACAATCGGAAAATCATCGGAGTCGGAAGTGACGCACGTAGTGTTGATGCAGGGCAGACGACATCTCTCCCGGCCCACGTGGCTTTTCTCGGCGCCAAGCTTCTCGCGCTAGAGAGCGTGGCCAATCTCGACATGCTGCCACCAACCGGATTCACTGCATTTGTTTTCCATATGCTTCATGTTGACGGGAGTGGAGCGCCAACGAGGGTGGTTGCCGTGAAAAACTCAGCAATTAGTTTTAACTAGGTTGATAGGAAAGTAGCTTCATATGGTCCTATAACACGTCCTCTATTTATTATATTGATTTTGCCCTCATTTTTTGTCCTTACTTTCTTGATTTAAGACAATGGAAATTGAAGCATATATTTAGAAATTTCAAAGACAGTCATTAATGCAGGCAAGTCTTTCTAAATTGTTAAATGTAAATGACTGATTAAAATTCTACATGTATATTCATGCACTAGTAGTGGGTTATTTCGCTCTTATGACTTATTCAAAATCTTGAGACAGGCGTGCAATAGGCTACTAAACGTTCTGCGTGGATTAAATAAACAACAAAAAGAAAAAATGGCTCAATAATGGTGCTCTTTTCTGATGGTCTTTGTAAGTCTTGTTATTAATTAAGAGTCCAGAGTAATTTTGCCTACATTTCAATTCAATAGTCCTACTGGGAGTATCCTTCCAAAGTGTATGACTAGCTAGTATAGTATTTGTGCAGAACTCAGTGTTTGCACTTATTTTTGTCTAGTAAAAAGCAAATGGCTATAAATATTTATTTTATGCCCCAGTTCGCTATCCTGTTTCTGGCATGCATGTACTTTTATCTCAAATGATACGAAAGCAGCATCGAGTGGTTTTGTCTTACGCCCTCTTTCTTCCATTTTGTTTCTGCCCTCATTATTTATCATTTCGCGGACATTATAATAGATCATTCGCAAAAAGGTGCATACAGATAAGAGTTTGTCAAATATAGTTATACTTTATGCAAATGAAGGCGTTTTCAAATCTTACAGGATAAATGACAGCAATTTTGTGTATTTAATATTTTGTTCCATTGGCGTTATTTTGAAATGTTCAGACAGATGTGTAATACTGGTCTTTTTACGAGATGTATAGCAAAATTACCACCAGAGGTTCATACTATACTCAAATGTCTTAAATTAATTATTTTTCATACGCTTTAAGTGCATATACCAGTAAATGAGAAATGCAATTGTGCTCGGCTTCTACACAAACATCACAATGAGGCTAATAGGCACGTTCACACTCTGACCTATTAGCTGAGCTAATGAAAATATATACGACAAGTGTAACCAAATATGCACGTTCACACTTACATACATCTGTATCAGCTGAGCAACCGACATTATAAGACACATCTAACCTTGGACATAATTAATAACGAAGTGACTTGAAAAGCGGCATCTTCCTTTGAAGACATGTGCGTTCGGGTACACATTCGCCCATTGTCTCAGATAAGCGGTTTTGATAGTTCCATTGGAGCCTGAACAGATTATTATAGAGGTCGCGCGCGCTGTGCCTCAGTATATTTCTACTGTTTTTTTTTTTTTTTTTTTTTTGCATTGATAACGCAATTTCTCGCGGTCCCTCGTGGTTGCTATGATACAGCATTGCCGCCATCTTGCAGTTGAGAGCACATAGGCTTGCGTCAACACATGGAAATTTGTTTCGGGTTATCAGTTTCTTTTTTTTTTCTGTTACCTCATAAAAACGGGTTCTGGCGTTTGTCTTTTATACTTGTTATCACGTCCAAGATTGTAATGTTCTATGTTGAGCTGATATATATATATATATATATATATATATATATATATATATATAATTGGTTTTAAAGCAATGTATCGGCCGATATTAAGAGTAATACAATTACCAATTAACATCCCCAAATTCGAGCAGACAATACAATAGCCGGTAACATGCACATATATATATTTAAACCACGGCTAGCGCGTAGAACAAAAGACTCGGCCGTGCTGTATTCGACATACAAGCACGTCATGTACGAGTGCGTTCCACGGTCTCTTGCACTACTAGTGTAGTAGCCAATCAGAGGCCGTGGTTTAAGCAAGATACAACACTCGTCGCCAAGCTGTACGTGAAAATTACTCGTGTATTGTCTCGCCTGCGGCTCGCCAATACACTCGTAATATTTCACGTACAGCTCGGCGACTCGTATTGTATCTATCACATACATACCACGGGGCTGATATCAAAACAAAAGGATTGCAGGGACTAATACAATGAATGAGACGGAGTGACTGCCACGTGCGGAAGATGGGCAGGAAATCGGTCAACTACTCAGAAAACCACTAACGCAAACGAAGATGATTGGACGGTGACCGCAATTAGGCAGTAAACGCGGGGAAAGTCCATTTTTTGATATCACCCCATGCGCGGTGATATCAGCGTGTTCTATTCAAAGTTAGGGGTTTTGGGTGGGGAACACGCACGATTTCCCTTTGTATGTATGACAAATAATGCACTGTTACCCCCTCGCCCGATATCCACGATAGCATGCCTCGCTAGCGCTCGGCCTGCTATCGCGATATCGGGCTCGTGGACAGTGCATTATTTACTACATACTGTTCACAGTGTTGGTGTCAACTTTGATAAAAGGATATTAAAAGCCCCCCAGGTGCGTTTTTTTTTTTTTTTGTGTGTCACAAATGCATGTGTGATGCCATATTGCAACGAGAGCCGATATTGAGAGTAAAAAATATTAATGAGCATCCCAAAATTCGAGCAGACATTAGCCGGCAACATGAACATATATATGCAGTTCACAGCAGTGTTGATGCCAGCTTTGATAAAGGGATATATTAAACCTATATATTAAGTACACAGCAGTGTTGACGTCATCTTTATTTAAAAGGTACATAAAAAACGCCAGCCTAAAGAAATGTAAGCGAGCCTAAGAAATCGGGGACAGATTGCGTCATTTTAATTCAAGACGCGATTGAAGGTTCCATTCGTTATTATATCCAAGGTCTAACTAAATAACCAAGCGACAAGTCTAAACACGTGTATCCTGTGATCTTTCTCTTGAGCTACCGACCCAACAAGACATGGCCCTTTGTGTTGCCTTCCTTCACGTACAGACTGTATCTTAATGTCAACACAACAAATGTAAGCCGGGTTTAAATTTCTTGTCACCTTTTTCGTGTACAAAAGGCGCACAAGAAGAACAACATCTGATCCGCTTACACGAAGTCGGAGAGCTCCCTAGATCTCTCTTACCGCCAGGATCTTGCAGGAGATATTAAGAGGCAAGGCACTTGTAGTGAATGATATACATGTCCTTAAGTTTAACCAGGTAAGCTCTTAGTAATATTGACTAAATAATTGTGTTTAAAACAGCGTGAAGATTTTAACATACTAGTATAATTTTGTTATAAGCTATAACCCTCATGTTATGAGTGCATGGTTTAACCAACTTCAATTGTAGAGCCATATTTCGATATCCTCATCTGAAAACTTCAGGGGTCCTCATTTCCAGTGTGCAATAATTTGTCATTTACCCCAAGGAAATCCACTTTTTGGCCAAGTGAACAGTTGTTATCCCTTTAAGAATTGTACAATAGGACTCGCTGTTTTTTTATTGCTCGAAAAAATAGTTTTCAGCATAGATGTACATGTACATGTATATTCAAATTATTTTTCTTCAGTGAAAAAATGGCGTCGACGTCTGTTCTAATGCTGTTGCTATGCAACCACATTGTACATGCGCACTGGAGTCCTGCCGCCCATGAGATCATAGACATGACGTATGCGGTGTCAGAGGACAGTTTAGTCTGGCCGGGGCGAGAGGGAAATGGGTTTCGATACAAACGTATCTACAGGGGTCCAGTGGATTTTGGAGCTGGGTGGTATGTAAACTATATTATACCTCCAAATGAATCAGTAGCGGATTTAGAGAAGGGCCGGGGTCCTGAATCCCCTACGGTTTCTGAAATTTCCCCCTTTTGAAATTGGAATTTTGACTAGCTAAATTATAGTTCTAAACCGTACCGAATGACCCTGTTTGCTCCCCAGAACACCAAAAATGTTTCGGTCCCCACACCAAGGGGTGGATGGTCGGCTTCGCATCCGAGACCTGTTGTTCTGGACACCCCCCCCCCCCCCTTTCAAATAATCCTGGATCCGCCTCTGCTGAATATTCATTATCTTCATCTTTTCTCTCTTCTCTTACTTTTTCCCAATTAGCAAATTTTTATTAGAGACCTCCAAATATGCGAGATGACCAATATGTTCAGTATTAGCTGTTGGCTGAAGTAGGAGAATTGGCATACTGAAAAGTAGAAAGATATATTGTAGTAGTTCTGAAAATGATTTAATAATTGACTCTTTAGGCTTGAAGACCATGACATTTGCCGACCAGAACATCATAGCACCCACATGGACGCGCCTGCGCACTTTGCTCGCGGAAAATGGCACATGCAAGACATTCCACCTCATAGGTTTTTCGGTACTGCGATCAAAGTCGACATATCTGCCAAAGCAGACCTCAATCCCAACTCCAACCTTGAGGTGGAAGATCTGATGAACTGGGAAAGGGTCAACGGCAAAATACCAGATGGTGCCATCTTGTTTGTTTACACTGGTTGGGGAAAATATATCGACAATCGCACTGCATTCTTTGGTTATAACGGCACAGGTAATGCAAGAGACAGTGACGGACACTCCCGTCTTAATTTCCCCGCAGTTGCCGAAAGCGCCGCCAAATGGCTAGCAGAAAACAGGAGAATCTCAGCCGTTGGAATTGACAGTCCTTCGATGGGACCAAGTAAAACTGGTTTGGCGCATCTTCCTCTAAGCAAAAACAACATCTACTTGGCAGACGTCGTGGCCAATTTGGACAAACTTCCACCCAAGGGATATTCAGTGGCCATGCTGCCTATGAAAATAAAAGACGGCAGTGGTGGCCCCTTGCGGATCATTGCGTTCAAAACTGTCCAAGTTTCTCCCGGCCCGGCTGACGTAATTGACCTTACGTACGCCCTTGATAACACCACGGTGGCGTGGCCGGGTAGTGCCAGTTTTGTACTACTTGTGAGACGAAGAGGTTATACTAGATTGGGCAACAATACTGTATGGTACGTATATATACTTTGGTCACTGAGTGAACGTTCTTTTTAAATGGTAAATTTTGCTAACTGAAAAAATTAACTTGATCAGAAAGTTGTTAAGTATTTCACGTTACAATGCTGTCAGTTACTGTTGATCCTCAGTAATATTGCTTACTTTTCTCCAATCATCCAGTTGACAGTAAAACCATCTTTACACTGGACGGCGTCCTTTCTGTGCCCCCTAGTACGGCCCTGTTTAAAAATTAAAAAATAATGCTTTACGTGCCGACAACTGGCCGATTACTGAGCAGTCTTTCTGCAACCAAGGCAATGCTTGTGTCTCCTTTCTACGACCATTGCCATGCCAGTTTCATGGTTGCACAAAGGACGCAGAAAGGAAGCCGTCCAGTGTAAAGGTTTTTTTTTTTAAGTCTAATTTCTGTTTTCTTAAAATTTTGCCATAAATGTTTGATGACGTTTGAATGGAATAATTGTGGATCATGATACCTCAAAGGCCTTAATTGACATATCTAATTATAAACCAGCGAGTGGAATTTATTGTCGCCTTCATATATACAATTGTACACCATTAGGACCGAGATCAACGACTTTTGTGGCCCGGAGCATATTGGGACGCATCTGGATGCGCCTGCGCACTTTATCAAAGGTTCATGGCGAATTCATCAAATTCCGGCCCACACCCTCATTGGTCCGGCCATTCGAGTGGATATTTCCCAAAAGGCCGCAAACAACCCGGACGCTACGTTAACTGTTAAAGACCTCCATGATTGGGAATATGAGAACGGTCGGATACCGGACAATGCCATGGTTTTTTTGTACAGCGGATGGGGAAAATACGTAGATGATTATGAGAAGTACCTCGGAACTGCTAACCGCACCCATTGGAAAAATGATCAAGGACAGGCTCTCGTTCATTTCCCCGGTTTCTCAGGAGAGGCAGCTGAGTGGTTGGTAAACAATCGAAAAATCATCGGAGTCGGAAGTGACGCACGTAGTGTTGATGCAGGGCAGACGACATCTCTCCCGGCCCACGTGGCTTTTCTCGGCGCCAAGCTTCTCGCGCTAGAGAGCGTGGCCAATCTCGACAAGCTGCCACCAACCGGATACACTGCATTTGTCTTCCATATGGTTCATGTTGACGGGAGTGGAGCACCAACGAGGCTGGTTGCCGTGAATAACTCAGCAATTAGTTTTAACTCAGATGATACGAAAGCAGCATCGAGTGGTTTTGTCTTACACCCTCTTTCTGCCATTTTGTTTTTGCCCTCATTATTTATCCTTACGCAGTCATTATTATAGATCAGTTGCAAAAAGTTTCCATATGCATAACAGGTTTTCAAATATATATAGTTATACTTAATGCAAACTTAGGCGCTTTCCAATCTTACATTGTAAATGAAATCGATTTTGTTTTAGTATCGATTTGTTCCATTGGCGTCTATTAGAAATGTTTACACAGATGTGTAATACTGGGCTTTTTAAGAAAGGTGTAGCAAAGTAATCATCTGTTGTTCATACTAAACTCAAATGCCTTAAATACATTATTTTTCATACTCTTTAAATGCATATAAATTAGAAATGCAATTGTTCTCAGCTTCTTCACAAACACCACGATGAGACTAAAAGTCCTGTACGCTCACACTTTGATCTATCAGCTGAGCTACTGACATTATACGTCAAGTCTAACCAAATAGGCACGCTCACACTTTGACCTATCAGCTGAGCTACTGACATTATACGTCAAGTCTAACCAAATAGGCTCACTCACACTTTGACCTATCAGCTGAGCTACTGACATTATACGTCAAGTCTAACCAAATAGGCACGCTCACACTTTGACCTATCAGCTGAGCTACTGACATTATACGTCAAGTCTAACCAAATAGGCTCACTCACACTTTGATCTATCAGCTGAGCTACTGACATTATACGTCAAGTCTAACCAAATAGGCACGCTCACACTTTGACCTATCAGCTGAGCTACTGACATTATACGTCAAGTCTAACCAAATAGGCTCACTCACACTTTGACCTATCAGCTGAGCTACTGACATTATACGTCAAGTCTAACCAAATAGGCACGCTCACACTTTGACCTATCAGCTGAGCTACTGACATTATACGTCAAGTCTAACCAAATAGGCTCACTCACACTTTGATCTATCAGCTGAGCTACTGACATTATACGTCAAGTCTAACCAAATAGGCACGCTCACACTTTGACCTATCAGCTGAGCTACTGACATTATACGTCAAGTCTAACCAAATAGGCTCACTCACACTTTGACCTATCAGCTGAGCTACTGACATTATACGTCAAGTCTAACCAAATAGGCACGCTCACACTTTGACCTATCAGCTGAGCTACTGACATTATACGTCAAGTCTAACCAAATAGGCTCACTCACACTTTGATCTATCAGCTGAGCTACTGACATTATACGTCAAGTCTAACCAAATAGGCACGCTCACACTTTGACCTATCAGCTGAGCTACTGACATTATACGTCAAGTCTAACCAAATAGGCTCACTCACACTTTGACCTATCAGCTGAGCTACTGACATTATACGTCAAGTCTAACCAAATAGGCACGCTCACACTTTGACCTATCAGCTGAGCAACCAACATTATCAGACAAATCTATCCAAATAAGCACTTGCTTTCTGTGATCCTTCACCTGAGCTACCGACCTCACAAGACCTGGTCCTTTATATTGCCTTCCTTCACGTACAGACTGTACTTTAATGGCGACACACCACCTGTAAACCGGGTTTAAATATATTGGCACGTCCTTCGTGACCCAAAGGAGCACAAGCAGAACAACATCTGATCCGCTTACACGTAGACGGAGAGCTCCCTAGATCTTCCCTACCCCCAAGATCTTGCAGAAGAAATTCAAGGCACTAGTAGTGACTGATATCAAGTGCTTAAGCTTGTCCAGGTAATCTCTTAGTAATATTGACGATTTACTTGTGTTAAAAAAACTATGTGATGATTTTAACATGTTTTCAAACTAATGTTAGGGTAGCCTACATGTGAAAGGTGTGTTTCATCGCTGCACAGAGATATAATAATGGAGATTGTGGCAGGGTTTCATAGGCGAACTGAACGTGCAAATTTAAAGGTAACCCATATGAATCTTGAATGATATAATTAAAACCATAGTGATCAGATTACTATATATATTCATTCTAGCAGTAACATCTTTGATGCATTTCTTCTATCAAAAGAGAAGATTCACAAACTAAGAAAAACTGCGTTTCTTATCACATATGTTGTTGTTTAGAACACTCTATACTGCAGATTTATTGTAGGATAGACATTCTAATAACATTTTATAGAAAACGAAGAACTTGTGTATCTTTACCATCGTTTTATGGCTTTTCTTCCTTAAAAAAATAAATTTTTTCGTGACTTCGTGACTTCGTGACCAGTTTGTTGTCTCAGAGAGATGTAATATGGATTTGATCACGAATTGTTATTTTAAATTCATTTTCATATCCAGTTTAAACCATTTAAAAACGTCTTTTTCTACTGATATACTGTATTTCAGTCCATGAATGTACATATACATTAGTATGAAAATGCTTACTCACTCTCTCTCTCTTACACACACACACACACACACACACACTCTCTCTCTCTCTCTCTCTCTCTCACACACACACACACACACACACACACACACACACACGAATATACGTTTATAGTCTCATGAACAACGTCTTGTTTTCTTGGTCAATTTTGGAATTTTAGTAGGACCAGTGCATCTGTTTTGCATCTCTGGCCAATTGCGCACAAATTATTGAATTTCAATTTCCCCTTTTGTTAATGGATTTGATTTGTTTTAAGTTCAATATTTATTCAAACCACATAACGCTTATCACCGACAAAACCTGGCCAATTATAATACCCTACAGGCCTACACAATTCGCCTCTTTTTATTCTACAGAAAATTAGAAAAAAAAATTTTTTTCACTTGAATTACAATAAATCTTCATGACAAAATGCATTTCGTATGCTTACCCAGACTATGCTGCCGTGACTGGAATTTGTAATCACACTTAATTCATTCCTTCAAAGCTATTCAGATGTTGTACACGATGATAGCCAAATTCCACTGTTGACCTATAGGGACCTATATTTCGAGATCTTTATCTGAAAGATTCAAATGTCATCTTTTCCAATGTGCAATATCACCAAGACTAAACTTTTGCAATACTGTCTTATTAAAGGGATAACAACTGTTCGTATGATAGGCCTATCCATATTTTACATTAAATGCAGTGTAAACAAACAGGCCTACTTATTGAAATATAATAAATTCTATTTTACCACTGTAACGACAGTTGATGCAATTATTCTAGAATTTGTCCTTGCCTTCACCTCACGTGGCCTCCATAGAAAGCTACACTCTGTAATAATCTCATAAGAAAACATTACAAAAACCAAATATTTCAGAAAAAAACAGGAACTAACTTTGTCGGAATGGATTCATTAGCCATTGGTAGGCTAAGTATGGGGAATTGTCCTTTACTCCAGGAAAATCCACATTTTGGCCAAAGTGAACAGTTGTTATTCCCTTAAAAATTGTACAAAAGAACTAGCTGTTTTTAATTACTCGAGCAAAATAGTCTTCAGCATAGATGTTCATGTAGGCCTAGATCTATATCATAATGTATTTTTCATCAGTTAAAAATGGCGCCGTCGTCTGTTCTAATGCTGTTGCTATGCAACTACATTGTACATGCGTACTGGAGTCCTGCCGCCCATGAGATCATAGACATGACGTATGCAGTGTCAGAGGACAGTTTAGTCTGGCCGGGGCGAGAGAGAGATGGGTTTCGATACAAACGTATCTACAGGGGTCCAGTGGATTTTGGAGCTGGGTGGTATGTAAAAATATAGTATATCTCGAAATGAATCAGTGGCGGATTTAGAGCAGGGAGGAGGGGGGGGCAGGGGGTCCTGAACCAACCTTCGGTCTCTGAAAAATATATCGCACCAATATTCCCCTCTTGAAACGAGAATTTTGACTAGATAAATCATAGTTCTAAACCGTACCAAATGACACTGTTTGCCCTCCAAAATTTTTCGGGTCCTTGAGCAGGCCTCGAACCCCACACCAAGGGGGCGATGAACGTTTTCGCATCCGAGGTCTGTTGTTCCGGACTCCCCCACCCCCCTTCAAAAAATCCTGGATCCGCCTCTGCTGAATAGCGTGTAGAAAGAATCATTTTTAATCAACGCCACAGTAAAGCATGTCTCTAAGTAGTAGATTCAATATTCATCATCATCATATTTTCCCTCTTCTTCTTACTTTTTGCAAATGAGCAAAATTTTATAATAGCCCTCCAAATATTCGAGACGAACAATGTGTTCAGTATTAGCTGTTGACTGAATAAGAAGAATTGGCATACTCAAAAGTAGAAAGATATATTGTTCGAGTTCTGTAAAAAGGTTTAATCATTGACTCTTCAGGCTTGAGGACAATGACATTTGCCGACCAGAACATCAAAGCACCCACATGGACGCGCCTGCGCACTTTGCTCGCGGAAAATGGCACGTGCAAGACATTCCACCTCATAGGTTTTTCGGTACAGCGATCAAAGTCGACATATCTGCCAAAGCAGACATCAATCCCAACTCCAACCTTGAGGTGGAAGATCTGATGAACTGGGAAAGGATCAACGGCAAAATACCAGACGGTGCCATTTTGTTTGTTTTCACTGGTTGGGGAAAATATATCAACAATCGCACTGCATTCTTTGGTTATAACGGCACGGGTAATGCAAGAGACAGTGACGGAAACTCCCGTCTTAATTTCCCCGCAGTTGCTGAAAGCGCCGCCAAATGGCTAGCAGAAAACAGGAGAATCTCAGCCGTTGGAATTGACAGTCCTTCGATAGGGCCAAGTAAGACTGCTTTGGCGCATCTTCCTCTAAGCAAAAACAACATCTACATGGCAGAAGTCGTGGCAAATTTGGATAAACTTCCACCCAAGGGGTATTCAGTGGCCATGCTGCCTGTTAAAATAAAGGACGGCAGTGGTGGCCCCTTGCGGATCATTGCATTCAAAACTGTCCAAATTTCTCCCGACCCGGCTGACGTAATTGACCTTACGTACCCCCTTGATAACAACACGGTGACGTGGCCAGGTAGTGCTAGTTTTGAACTACTAGTGAGACGTAGAGGTTATACCAGACTGGGCAACAATACTGTATGGTAGGTATATATACTTTGGTCACTTAGTGAACGTTCTTTTTAAATGGTAAATTTTGCCAACTGGAAAAGTTACTTGATCAGAAAGTTGTTCAGTAGGCCTATTTCACGTTACAATGCTGTCAGTTACTGTTCTCTATTGATTAGTTGATCATTGCTTATTTTTCTCCAATATTCCAACTGGCAGTAAAGATCTAATTTCTGTTTTTCGTAAAATTGTGCCATAAGTGTTTGATGACGTTTAAACGGCATAATCGTGGATCATGTTAGCCTCAAAGTCCTAGTTTGATATATCTAATTATAAACCAGCAACTGGAATTTATTGTCGCCTTCATATATACAGTACACTTGTACACCACTAGGCTCGAGTCCAACGACTTTTGTAGCCCGGAGCATATTGGGACTCATCTGGATGCGCCTGCGCACTTCATCAAAGGTTCATGGCGAATCCATCAGATTCCGGCCCACACCCTCATTGGTCCGGCCATTCGAGTGGATATTTCCAAAAAAGCCGCAAACAACCCGGACGCCGTGTTGACTGTTAAAGACCTCCGTGATTGGGAATATGAGAACGGTCGGATACCGGACAATGCCATGGTATTTTTGTACAGTGGATGGGGGAAATACGTGAACAATTATGAGAAGTACTTCGGAACTACTAACCGCACCCATTGGAAAAATGATCAAGGACAGGCTCTCGTTCATTTCCCCGGTTTCTCAGGAGAGGCAGCTGAGTGGTTGGTAAACAATCGAAAAATCATCGGAGTCGGAACTGACGCACGTAGTGTTGATGCAGGGCAGACGACATCTCTCCCGGCCCACGTGGCTTTTCTCGGCGCCAAGCTTCTCGCGCTAGAGAGCGTGGCCAATCTCGACAAGCTGCCACCAACCGGATACACTGCATTTGTCTTCCATATGGTTCATGTTGACGGGAGTGGAGCGCCAACGAGGCTGGTTGCCGTGAAAAACTCGGCAATATCGCTCAAATATCATAATATTGTCAAAAAGATGTATGCGAGAAAATATTCAAGAAAATATTCCAGAAGGTTTGGGTTTTAAGCTTGATTCTGCCACATTCGCTTTCGCCTAATTATATGGAAACTGGCAGTGTCACATATTGACCTAATCCTCGTTACGAAAGTGCTACTTCTTCAATTCTGCTAACTGATTAAGACCTCTAACATACTTTTCAGTTGTAAAATTGATTTGTATTTATGACATATGTATTACTAGAAGGAGACAGGTGTTGGGTTTTGCTTCATTGACTTTATATCATATATCGAAGAAACATTTTACAAATTATATAAATTAACCATTGGTTACAGGTGTTGGGTTTTACTACATTGACTTCATATCATATACATCTATGAACATCTGTATATCTATGTTTTAGAAGTTGCAGCTTTTATTTCTCCTTTACATCAATATTACTCGGTTTATTATAGTGAAATCAAGATATCTAAATTAACCATTGGTTCGATGTTTCCGGACCCTACGCGGTGACATTCATTAGCTTAATTTAACCTAGAGTTTTGCTCCAGTTGAAAGCAATCTTGTTTTTTCAAAATAAATACGTAAACTAAAAACACACTGACAGTCTTACAAAATATTAATAAAATCTGGCATTTGGCAGTAATTTGACAAGCAATATCTTTGCGGTGCTCATATGCTGCCTGTAAGAGCACATTCAGAACAAGATGATCCGCCAGCTTACAGATCCGCCGACTAAATATGGCCGACCCCACTTCAAAAGTGATGCCGCTGATTCCCCATGGTCTCCCCACCTCCACACGCGCCATTAAACGGATTAAATCTCGGCTCCGCGGTTTCTAGGCCCCTGCAGCGACGGTGCGTGTGGAGGCGGGGAGAATATCGTTTTTGAAGTGTGGTCGGCCATATTTAGTCGGGGGATCAATTAGTCCTCGGATCATCTGTTCTGAATGCAACCTGGGTCAATTTTTTGTGCGGCGTCTGTGCAGAGGCAAGCAATAATGATACGTCTATTCACAGCCTCGCGACCGTAGTCTATACGATTTTGTCAAATTTAAACTTTTGACAATTTTTCAAATCGGAAGCCCGTCTGCCGTTCATTATCGTAGATGGAAGCGCACAGTTCCGGCCGGCCAGTGCAAACATTGTGCGGTGAACTTGCGGCAATCGTGATAATGGTTGAACTTGTTGGTCTCTTTCCCTTCCACCTTTGGTGGTTTTATGGGGCATACGTAACAATAGTTTTAACTTCCTAAAATGTTTAAACCAAGCGTAATTCACTTGCATGGATTCGAAGTTGTGCGTTTTCTAACTCGGACCACATGGGAGAAATAATCGTAATGGGCTTCAACAACGTACCGATCTTCAAGAAAGCCGCACGGAATACGTGCGACAACTGCAAGAAGACTGAAAGGGCACTTTTCAACTGACAACCAAATTTTTCCAACGCGACTTCAAGCTCATGTCGTAGAAATGGCAAAGTACCTTCACGTAATGTAAAGGCACTCGCCTTAGCCCGTAGCTACTTGCGATGTCAAAGAAACCATACGGGAAATCGTGTACATTTTATCGTGCGACGCCCTTGGTGAATGTAATCCAGGCTTAAGTTGACAAATTTAACTTTTTTGACAATTGAATTTCGACCCGACAATAAACAACAAGATAGTTTTCATGTTCCAGAAGTTGCAGCTTTTATTTCTCCTTTACATCAATGTTACTCGGTTTATTATAGTTAAATCAAGACAATAAAGCACAAAGAGTAATGTTACCTAAAACAGAATAGCACTTACAAGTTTATTTCTTATATAACTAGCAATACTTGCAACTAATAAATAAGATCACCTCTTGACTTATGAAGGTGTATAATTTTCTTCACAATTCTTTTATTCAAATAATAAACATTGCAGAAAAACATCTCAATGTATTAAAATGTATATCAAGTGGCATATAAATGATGAGCAAATAAATTGTGTATATTAAAGTCATAATAACTCTTCGTTTTGGCCAAAAATTGGATTTTCCTGGAAAAACGGCAATTTTCCCCTACTTACTGTCAAGAATAAAGCTAACCTGAACTGATTGTTAATTTATGTGAGATGACACGTGCTAAACAGTAATGTTAACCCTAGAGATTGTAATCCAGCTTTTTAAATTAATTTTCTTTGATGGTTTTAAGTATGAAGAAGGCTTTTGGTCAAGTTTGGAGTTTAGATCTTAAACATTAACTATTTTTATCGTTTAGAATTACATAGGTGCGAGTTAATATCAAACAACGAAAGAGAGACATTTGTATTAAAATTTAGGCGAATTTCTTTTACGCGTATTTAATTATAATTCTTCCTGCTTTGTGTGCTGCAGAACCAAGGAGTCAGTCTTTCGGTCCGCCACCCTTCGCCTTGTTATATAAAGAAATTTTTGATATTCGACAACGGGCCAGTTCTCCAAGCAACTTTTGCGTGCAGTTAATGGGAAGATTGTTTACTGTTGATGAAAAAATTCAAAAGGACAGAAATGTTACGGGTGTAGATGGGAGAGATCCTGTTTGCAAATAAAGACTGAATTATATTATTGATATGGCCTACAAAATGTTTCTTACTTAAACAACTGACAAGTCTTTTTGGAAAAATGCATTCCATCCATGAATAAAGCAAAGAGAATTATCAGGACTTCTATAAAAAATTTCAATCGTGTTGATTTATAGTATGTATATAGCAATAACGGTCTGAAGCCTAAGAAATATTACATGTACAAGTACGAGTAGTGTTTTATTTTATCTCCCATAAATTCATTTATTCAACTCTATGTGAATTCAATCTATTCATAGCCAGGCCTACCCAACTACCAGACTCGGCACCTACGGATCCAGAATAAACCAGTTTATCAGACCACACTACCCGTTTTCAAGGTGTGTGTCAGATCGCATTACAGAGTATCATACCCCATCACAAATTTTGTAAGCCTACCTGTCATCCGGGTATCGCGCCTCATTTTCGTCAAGTAAGAGTCGTATGAATACAACAACATGGAAATCGGCAATCCTAGGCTCATTCCGCAAGCTCCATACTATTGTCGAGTGCGGAGACATCGGAGTAGTTCCGAGTGACAACATGGCGACAGACGACTCACTGAATCTCGTCCAGAAAATATTTAACCCCCGACAGAATATGCTTCCGCTATCAAAATTAGGTCTACTTTTCTAAATGAATATATAAGTTTGCAAGTTCTATTTACAAAACATCATTGGCTATGTTCGAACCTAAATTTTATGTTAAAAATTGCGGTTTTGTCAGATTTTTAGCATAAACAGGGAAAATTGCAGAAGCGCATGAATCTAGATGAGATGCATTACTTTCCAACCCCGCTTTAGACTACGGTGGAAGTGAAGAACAAAAGACTCAGACGTGGTGTAACTCGCATAACCGCACGTCTCGCATGAATGCGTTATAACCCGCTAATGGACCCGTGGTCTAAATAAGATAGATCCCTCGTCAGCGAGGGNTTAAAAATTGCGGTATTGTCAGATTTTTAGCATAAACAGGGAAAATTGCAGCAGCACATGAATCTAGATGAGATGCACTACTTTCCAACCCCGCTTTAGACCACGGTGGAAGTGAAGAACAAAAGATTCAGACGTGGTGTAACTCGCATAACCGCACGTCTCGCATGAATGTGTTATAGCCCACTAATGGACCCGTGGTCTAAATAAGATAGATCCCTCGTGCTTCGCACTCGTGTATGCCACATAACCCTCGCTGACTCCGGGTCTATCTATTACTACAATCATCGCTATCACATCGCGCACCAGGCAAAATCGGTGTGGTGGCTGATACTCTGTAATGCGATCTGACACACACCTTGAAAACGGGTAGTGTGGTCTGATATACCGGTTTATTCTGGATCCGTTGGTGCCGAGTCTGGTAGTTGGTTAGGCCTGNTTTCCATGACTACCGGGATGGACGAGATTGAGGGCAGGGGTAATCCTAGAGAGGGGTGAGAAACGTCCATTGTTCTCGTCAGCGAGGCTGGCCTTTTTCAGGGTATGTACGCACAGACAAAAAAACTAAGTATTGTGGGAACGTTACTAATGAAGCGACTGGTAGTACTAGTAGATATAAGCATGTAGTCTTGAACAAGCGCCTCGAAGACGAGTGAACAGTTGTCAAAAACAAAAGACCCAGGTGTGGTAGTTCAACTACTGTTCATGCGTGCCGCAACGACCAAACCTAATTGTTCCTCAAGGTCACAAAACAATAACCGGTATTGACGGCTAGGCTCGTCTTAATCATAAAAGTAGCGCGTTTCCACCCCCTGATTGAGGGAGTCGTCTGTCACCATAATGTTGTATTCATACGACTCCTACTTGACGAAAACGATGCGCGATACCCGGATGACAGGTAGGCTTACAAAATTTGTGATGGGGCATGATACTCTGTAATGCGATCTGACACACACCTTGAAAACGGGTAGTGTGGTCTGATATACCGGTTTATTCTGGATCCGTAGGTGCCGAGTCTGGTAGTTGGGTAGGCCTGTAATCTTACAGTGACAACTACACGTATGATTTTCAGGGAACAGCGAAATGACCAGTATGAAGAGTACCGCGGTACCAGAAGACATACAATCCCTGTACAACCTGTCCCGCCTTCACCACGACTACATACTGGAGCACCGCCACTGGCTGCTGGAGCTGGAAACCAACCTCGGCGAGGAACGCCAGAAACGCTTGAATCTGACCTGTAGGGCTGACAAGGATCTCGTCACGCAATATCGGAAAATAATCCAGCTGGATCTAGCCCTCAGGAATTTAAAACAAACGATCAGAAACGAGTTAGAAGAGAGCAAGAAACATATTAAAAAGGTAGAAAATGAGACAGCGCAACTACGGAGGTTGTATTTCGAAGAGGAGAAAGTCCACAAAAACGCCTCCTCGGACTTTGAAAGCGTCATTTTGGAGCAGCAGAAACAGATCGCGGCACTCGAGCAGTTGCTGTATGACATTGGGGAGGAACTTAGCAAAGAAATCGAAACGAAGGGATTAAAGAGTAAGTTTAACGCTATAAACGAGGTCTTACCACCAACGACGACGACGCAGCCACCGCCCCTGCTGAATCCTAGTCAGAACGCGCATGTGGCAGCACACAGCGGCAACGGATTGCCTTCAGTGAATCGTCAGACAGAGCAAGCGCTGCGCTTAACCAATCTCCAAAAATCTCTTCTAGAGGAACGCGCAAGGCGCATCAATTTAACTCTGATCGTTCAAAAGCAAGAACAGCGCATCATACAGCTAGAAAACTACATTTCTAAATCCAAACCAAGATTTTCGTTCAGAAACAATTTTCGCTTTCTTGATTCTCAGCCGAACATCAACAGACCTGGAAAAGGGGATCACGTGAAATGTGTCCAGCAAGAGAACCGTATTGACCAACTGGAAGCAGTGTTAGCGGCCGAAAAAAGCAGCCATGAATCAAAGAGTAAACAGGTTACTTAATTTGACAATCTTTAACTAGGTTCGATATATCACTTCTATACATCCATCTGCCCCTGCCCCCAAATTACTTTATTAATTATATAGCATCATTAAGTGAAAATCTACAATAATGATAAGTTAGACTTAAATACGTCTTCCCGGAAAAAAATTAGTTTCCATAGTCCTAGAACAAATATCTTTGCAAATAAAATATATTTTGACAATCATTTTAACAATTCCATTACATTCTTAATATTGATATTAATGTCTATGATTTTTTTACCCAGTTGCCCCTCCCCCTTCGGGCTTTCCTAATAATGAAGCATCGCGTAATGAAAAATTAATTAGATTTCTTTCTCCCAGCTGAACAAAATATACCTTTGACATTTTGTAAATGAAAAATAGAATTCACATTCTCTGCACTAAATGTCACGGACGACATGAAATGTATAAAAAAATAAAAATTGTGATTTTCTTCAACATTTCTTTACAGTTGGCAGAATTGTCCAAAGCCTTGACAAGAGAAGTAGAGCAGCGATCCAGAGCTGAAGAACAATTTCAGTCAGCTTTGCAAGGTGAATTGAATCAGTCACGTCAAGTGAGAGAGGGAGGATTTCTTTGTGAAGAATCGAAAGAAAGCAAGGTTACAAAGAGAGAGAGAGAGAGAGAGAGAGAGAGAGAGAGAGGCTATTTTTGTGAATAATCAAAAGAAAGCAAGCTTACAAAGAGAGTAGAGAGGGGGATTTCTTTGTGAACGATCAAAACAAAACAATGATATTTAGTGGAGGTGCAGAAGTAGAGGTGCAGAATTTTGTTTTTCTCCTTCTTATCGCCTTCTTTCGCTCCACTGAGAGCATGCTTCGACAATATTTCTCCAACAGACCGTAATCTGATGTGTCCCACTTAATTCTATCCGAAGAATGATTTTTCAACCTGACTTTAACAAGTAAATAGTTCGCAGAATTACGAAAATATAATATGATAACGGTTTTAAGAAAAAGCTTAACCCACCCTGATAAACGACCTTGATAAACGATCAGCCTATACGTGTCATTCCAGAGTTGAACAAGCACAAATTCGTGGATGTGTATGCTGAAGGAATGGGGCTAGACGATACACAGGGTCTCACCAAACAAGCTTTTGCAAAAGTATGTATATTTGTTTAATGTGTGGCCCACAGTGCCAGCAACAATTACTCTTTCTAAATCAAAAATGATTTTTAAATGTTTTAAGCAGGCGCATGCAGATGATACACTTTGCTCGTACTCAAAACGCTACTTTAATGTTTCATAAGCCTTTATTGTAGAATACGAACATAAAGCTGCGCAAATATTTTGTCCGGTAAATAATAACATTTTTATCCTTTTACCTTATATTGAAAGGAAATAGAAAATGAAAGGATAAAATGTCCTTAGTAACAAAATGTCACGGGGGAGGGGGGGGGTCGCTGTAAATACATACATGTCATCTGCATGCGGTGTTCAGAATGGAAGTAATCTTCCTAGCAGGATCGATTTATCTCAGTCAGTGTAATCAGCTTAATTTTCTGGCACGCCCCCTCGCAAAGCAACATGAATAACATCATGGACCACAAAGTTTTCCATACTTTACCCAAGTTCTTTAAGGGGGCGCGCCAGACAATTAATCTGATCACATTGAATGCGCCTTGGCGAGATTCCCCGCTGAGAAGGATCGATCCTGCTAGTACGATAACTTCTATTTTGAACACAGCCTCAGATCATGTGTATTTCTACAGGTTAACGGAAGGATGTACTCCAACCGCTTCAACCGCGGGTTCAACTTTCTGGTCCTTAACGGCACCTCAGGGGCCAAAATGGCGCACGTGTGCTTCGATCCCTTTGGCAAACCAGACGACGACAACGCAGTGTTCCACTACGTGAAAAATAGTATACCATTTGGGTGAGTTCGGTTAAAAAGTAATAAAAAATATATTCAAGGAGAGTACGCTTGCATGCCATGTGGTTTGTGTTCATTGAATGAGCTTGGCTTTTCGATTTTTGTTTCTCTCTTCATGCAGTAGAAATCCGTATAACGAGCTGCTTGGGAAGCTGATACATATTTGATCAATCCTCGCCTTGACATTTGAAACAGATCTAACAAAAAATTCAAAGTACAAACGAGAATAACGCTTGGTAATATTTTAAGTGGTAATTTTATTAAGTATAACATATGACCTTTATTTGAAAGGAGCGTCGTCGCTAACATCGAGTGTGCACATTTCAAAGCCAATTAACGACTTAATCCAATCAATGAACACGAGGACATTAATGGCAAATTAAACACCTGGGGCCGGTTTCATCAAGGCTGGATAGGCTATCCTGTGGATAACACTATCTATGGTATAAATCTCTTATTCTCTGGATAGTTATCCTCTGTGTAAATTTGTGTTTCATAAAAGCTGGATAAAGAGCATGATAGTAATACAATGGATAAAAATTTATCCAATACCATATTTGGAAAAAGACATTCCCATAATGCAGTTGGTTGCTATAAACATTATAAAAGCCATGATAGTTGCTAACAAAAAGTGGTCTATACCATATTTGGAAAATAAATAACCCATAATAAACAATATTCTAAGTATATTTCAAGATGGTACATTCATTAAAATAATGGGGAAAATATCTACAGGATATTTTAGTGTCAGTGTCGATAACACATCACATTGCATTAGTTGTGCCTCATGCAATGTTTACACAGATTACACAGTTGAAGGGCAAGGTCGTGACCAGTGGGTCGTGACATACTTTCTAACAAAATGGCTGATTTGGCACATTTGGCAGATTCTGTCAATAGCAGTGTAGACATTTTTCGTCGATTTAAAAGGTATGTTTTAGTAAAATAAAGATAATTGGTCTCTCAGGGAGATTGCATGGATTTTGTTCGTAGCAGGCGCGATGTCAACTTTGATAAAGTCTGTTATGTAATCTATTGATTCAGCATCACTTAAATCATCAAAAGCAAACATGCATCTTCTAAAATTCTCTTTCTAATCATTCTACGCCTGTGAAATCTCATAGGATTTACTTCCAAAGCAAACAGGTTCGCCATTTTTGATGATTTAACAGCATGATAGCAGATTTATCCCACCTATTTCGAGCGGACAACTTTATCCTCTGGATAAGCTGATTTATCCTCTGGATAACGCTATCCACTGTTGATGAAACGCACTATCCTCTGGACAGCTCTATCCAGAGGATAGCGGCCATTTTTAGCCAAAGGATAGCGCTATCCAGCCTTGATGAAACCGGGCCCTGGCGTTTAAGTTAAAACTAAATACAATTCTTGATCATTTCAGTGCTATAGTGGTGGTGTTTACCTTTGATGAAGCTTCTAAAAATTCGGTAATGGCCAAGGAGGCGTTAAAAATGCTTGGAGCGTCCGATGTGAATCTGGCTTACAGAGGTCTGTCATTTTTTAAAGTCGGAACTTATTTTTTTAAATAAACATTTCTCACTGACACGTTGCTATTGTATGCTGTCGGTTGTTGTAATTGTCCCAAATTATACATGTCAAAAAGAAAAAAGAGGAATGGATAAAATAGATACTGGAGAGGGAAATATCACATTTTACAGTTACAATGACATATGAATGAACGTTTAAAGATATGTTTTACCAAAATGTCGGACAAAAAGATATAGAAACACTTTTATCCCATACTGTTTATATACGTGTCAATGATCTAGGTCTATCCATTAACTTTTAGCTTTTGAAAACAACAACGAATCACCATTTTTAACCTCATTATTGGTTTTATAACTTAGAATTTATCTTAAAGCTCTATTTTAGTACTACATCTTTATACTTTTATACATATACATTCAATATATGTCTTATATATTGCAAAGAACACAATAAACCTTTATTACACTCAGATGATTGTATTCATAATGTGACGTCAATGTCACAGCAATATACGTGTATGCTGCTGTGGGCTATAGATTTAATTTACCCTTGACAACATACTATTTCCCAGAACATACGTCACAGGTAGAGATGATATACCTGCATTCAATCTGTATAAAATGTCATTGGGGCGTACAAAAGATCCCTTTATATTAATTGTACATATTCCGAGGATATATCTACATGTGATGCATCTAGAGGTATAGAGAGATTGACTGAACAAGTTACACTGGCAGGTCCAAAGCCAGGGAGGGGGTTCAACAGACCCCCCCCCCCACTTTTGCCAGTAAATACCCCCCCTCCCCGCCTCTGGGTGAAATTTGATCTAGGTACACGAAGGTTTCATAGTAAAAAGTCCACTTTTTCCACAAAAAGACCCCCCCCCTTTGAAATTGCTGTCTACGGGCCTACATGTATGTGTATAATCTTGACATTGGTAATAATTGTATATTTGTAGGTAAATTTATATATTTGTATGTATTTGTATATTGGTATTATTTGTGTGTGTATATATCTTCCAGATGCTTTTGCCATGCTGGGGTTCAGGGGTCACTACAAACCCCACTGGGTCCAGCAAAGCCTGGCCAAGAGACACCATGGTCCAGCGGTGGTCAACTCCAGGATACCGCTCATCTACTAGCCTACTGGTCTACTGGCCAGGGAGTCGTTAGTTTACTGTACGAGGACTAATGGTACTTCTTACCCGAGAACAGTTTTTCATGTATCACCTATGGGAATAAGAACTCGGAAAGTGAATTTGCGTCATCGTCTATGCGAATAAGAACGCGCAGAACAAAATTGCATCATCACCTACGCGGTTAAGGCCCCAGAGAACAAATGTGCATGTATCATCTATGCGAACAAGAATGTTAACGGTACTTTGCTACAGAACCATGTTGATTTTCTTTCGCTGAATGCACAGTTCCAATTATTTCTGCTCCTCAAAGAGGTGATTGCATTGCATCAGATGTGCGGCACATTGCAGCACAATTTTAGTTCGTGCAGGACGGATTCAATATATCAGTAAAGTAAATGCATCAGTTGCGACTGCGCTGGATTGCGCGTGTGGCTAAGAACCACAATGACAATCTTTGAAATTTTCTGAAATAAAATATGAACACAAACATAAATGACAGAGAATGTGGAGAATACGTCTAAAATTTTAAATATTTATTTCTCATGAAGCTGAAGCCTCAAAGCAATTTTTTTAATTTAAAAAAGCATTCCAAAGGTGTAAAGTTAAACTAATGCGCCACATACCGATATATTTCTTTGAATGTGTTATTGTCCCCTACCGAATTGCCTGCATAGCCACTGCTCTCCTCTGAAAACCCATGGCATCTATAGGATAATTTCTCCCATAAGTAGTGCGATCCTATAACAGAATCTGTTTGCCCTAAATCCACTTTCTCTAGAGGTGTTGCAGAAGGTGCATAATCAGCATGCAAAATTTGAATTCTGGGTACTTCGTTACCAACTCGTAGTATATGGAAACGGGTATATTTACCCGTGACTGCTAGTGTGAGTTGTTTAGTCCCAATCCTGAGCTCAATGCCTGGTTTCACAAAAAAACTTAAGTCTGGTTCCCTGGCTAAGAACTTAATTATCAAGGTTACATGGTCACATGGGCACATCTTACCCTACCAGGAGCAGTGTAACAGCACTCTCAAGGAAATCCTGGTCAACTAAGCCAGGGAACTGACTTAAGATTTTTTGTGAAACTGGGGCCAGCTCATAATAGTACAAGTGATTTTATACACTGTATGTACTATTACGTATGAGAATCTATGTGTGCACGCGTGTGTGCATGTTTTTATGCGTGGACTGCACTGTACATAAACGTATGTTCAGTTTGAGAAAGAGAAGCTAGGGGAATCGTGTACCTATAATGATATGTCAGGATTACATGCGTACACGGTGTCACAAGCTGACAAAGTTTAGATAACAGGCAAGTCCCACGTTTTCAATACATAACATACTCATCATTCTATGTCTGAAGACGATGGCGATATTTGGACTGCTTAATAAACATGAACTCTTCCACATCACCTGTATTGAGAACACCCCTCTCCGTATGACACTAATTTGTCTTAATAACATTTCGCCAGGCAGTCATTTGCGGTGGCATATGTCAGTCTAAGATCTTCTTTTAACCGAACTTGACAGAATCAGAGGTAGACGTTAAGGATTAATGTTATAAAAATGCACGTCTCTGATGCTTCGCCCTCCTTTAAAAATGTGTTGGAAATATTGCTACTCGTTGATATCCTCAATATAGGACTTAATTGTCTCAGACAAAGGTAGATAGAGTTATATCTCCCCGTTTGCTGGGTGTAGATGTTTTTCGTACGAATTTAATATTTTTAGTACGAATTTAATACCGGGATCAATTGGATTCTGAATTTTTCATTTTCATATTTACCATTTGGTAAACTTTGCTTTCATTTTTATCGAAGGCAAACACTCCCTTTTGATTGATGATTTAATCAGTCTATGAATTAATTTGTCAAAATAAAAGTTTGTCAGATTATTAGTTAATAAAACTGCCCCTTAATCATGTCAAAAAATAATACAACATGTACTAAACATTACACCAAAGGTACTGTCCACTTTCTAGAGAAAAATCTTAGGGCTGACAGAGACACCTGTTACTGGCATAATCAAAGACAGCAATTCCAAGCAGAGGCATTTATGATAAATATGTTTCTTGTATTAGGCAGCATCTAATCATTGTTAATCCGTGTTGTTATATCCCTAAAAAGCCACAACTTATAAAACAATTTATTCAGATTCAGTGCATGCGACCCATATGTCAGTTCACTTTCGACTGTGTTTTGCATATTCCAGAACACAGCTTAATTCATTTACCACCATAAAGTGCCTTTGGATAAATGAAAAATTTTGACCATGTTACACCGGGTACATACAGTGTAACTTTAACGTAAATAGGCATTAAACTGACGTAAGTTTGGCGTAAGTCTCTGTGNATGCTTCTCTTTGGGGTCATAAATGACCCCACGAGAGTTTGTGATGTATACGCCACACTAATTGGTTGATCCCTACAAAAAACTGTGAAAGTGTGTAGGATTAGTAGACTGACAAACTCATGCAGGGAAAGAAAATTCGAATAAATAATATAGAGATGGCACATTAAATCATATGGCTGGGGTCGTAAATGACCCCACTCGGTCACTTGAGGGTTAATTTCGACCCGACAATAAACAACAAGATAGTTTTCATGTTCCAGAAGTTGCAGCTTTTATTTCTCCTTTACATCAATGTTACTCGGTTTATTATTTAACTTTTTTGACAATTTAATTTCGACCCGACAATAAACAACAAGATAGTTTTCATGTTCCAGAAGTTGCAGCTTTTATTTCTCCTTTACATCAATGTTACTCGGTTTATTAAAGCACAAAGAGTAATGTTACCTAAAACAGAATAGCACTTACAAGTTTATTTCTTATATAACTAGCAATAATTGCAACTAATAAATAAGATCACCTCTTGACTTATGAAGGTGTATAATTTTCTTCACAATTCTTTTATTCAAATAATAAACATTGCAGAAAAACATCTCAATGTATTAAAATGTATATCAAGTGGCATATAAATGATGAGCAAATAAATTGTGTATATTAAAGTCATAATAACTCTTCGTTTTGGCCAAAAATTGGATTTTCCTGGAAAAACGGCAATTTTCCCCTACTTACCGTCAAGAATAAAGCTAACCTGAACTGATTGTTAATTTATGTGAGATGACACGTGCTAAACAGTAATGTTAACCCTAGAGATTGTAATCCAGCTTTTTAAATTAATTTTCTTTGATGGTTTTAAGTATGAAGAAGGCTTTTGGTTAAGTTTGGAGTTTAGATCTTAAACATTAACTATTTTTATCGTTTAGAATTACATAGGTGCGAGTTAATATCAAACAACGAAAGAGAGACATTTGTATTAAAATTTAGGCGAATTTCTTTTACGCGTATTTAATTATAATTCTTCCTGCTTTGTGTGCTGCAGAACCAAGGAGTCAGTCTTTCGGTCCGCCACCCTTCGCCTTGTTATATAAAGAAATTTTTGATATTCGACAACGGGCCAGTTCTCCAAGCAACTTTTGCGTGCAGTTAATGGGAAGATTGTTTACTGTTGATGAACAAATTCAAAAGGACAGAAATGTTACGGGTGTAGATGGGAGAGATCCTGTTTGCAAATAAAGACTGAATTATATTATTGATATGGCCTACAAAATGTTTCTTACTTAAACAACTGACAAGTCTTTTTGGAAAAATGCATTCCATCCATGAATAAAGCAAAGAGAATTATCAGGACCTACTATAAAAAATTTCAATCGTGTTGATTTATAGTATGTATATAGCAATAACGGTCTGAAGCCTAAGAAATATTACATGTACAAGTACGAGTAGTGTTTTATTTTATCTCCCATAAATTCATTTATTCAACTCTATGTGAATTCAATCTATTCATAGCTAAAATGTACACCGAAGTTGCTTTCATCACCGAATCTTTTTGGTAAAGTCACTTTTAAAAATAACTCCGTATCAGAGTAGAGTGAACAAAGTAGAGTGAAGCCACCACGCATCAAAGGTCAATTAACGCTTGGACGAACACACTTTATTGCGACCTCGCTCAGCTTCGATCTTTATCTCAGCAAGCTAGGGTTGGGCTCTTTCGTTAGCAAAAAGTAAGACACGATAATTACCCGACGGGTCAGGGGATGGTACTATTGTTATTAGAAACCAAACAGCGCATGGATGACAATGTTATTTCCATGGTAACCGCGCCAGGCTGTATGAACAACCCGCAGCGGCCCGCATAGTAAGGAGACTTACTATGACAAAAGAGAAAACCTACAGGTCACAGTAAGATTCCCAGTGTAGGACTTCCTACTCAAGTTCAACAGTAACTATGGACATATCCTTGCCAGTTTTGGAGATATAAAGATCAGAAAACTTGCAAAGTGCAACTTTGGGCGTATCTCTGCCAGTTTAAGAGATACCGGTATATGGGCTGGAAAATTTGCAAAGTTCAGTTCATGGTAAAAATTAGGTCAAAGGTCAATTTCAGGATCACAGATTGCCAATATATGACTTCCCATTTAAGTTCAGCAGTAACTATGGGAATATCTTTGCCAGTCTTGGAGATATAAAGATCAGAAAACTTGCATTCAATTCTGCTGCAATAATACATTATGCTTAAATTTTAATTACTCACAACAGATAATACTGATGAAAGAAAAAACAGACCCATGAGAGGTCAAGTTCACACTTAGAATTTGGCAAAATGAGAAAAATGAATATTTCACAAAAAATTGCATTAATTCACTAAAAATGATAATCCAGTAAAGCTGGTTTTCTTAATTGAACTAAATATCAACCCTAAGAATTATGCTTGTAAGTAAAAAAAAAGTAAGTTTTCTTTTTATCATAACGTTTGTGGTGACAGTGCACTGTAGGCTTTTTGCCAATTTTGATGCAATATTACATAATGATTAAATGTATACTTACCACCAAATTTTAATTATATTCTATTAATAACATGAGCATTTAGAAATTTTGATTACCACTCGGCTTCATGCCTGTGGGAGTTCCAAGTCCTACATTGNTATTACATAATGATTAAATGTATACTTACCACCAAATTTTAATTATATTCTATTAATAACATGAGCATTTAGAAATTTTGATTACCACTCGGCTTCATGCCTGTGGGAGTTCCAAGTCCTACATTGAAAATGCTAATATGTGAAAGATAAAAAATTCACAAAAATGTACAAAAGAAAAAAGAAGCCAATTAGACTGCTTCTCCAACTTAGGCTGCATTTTAGTCCTGTAGTTCTTTCCTGTAAGTTTAAGAAGAGTAAGGGGCATGGTGTTTCTTTAATGGTCACTATGGAAGCAGTGCCCAAAATAGTGTTTTCTACAATTTTGATGCAATATTCCATAATGTTTAACAGCATAATGACCATCATAATAATAATATAAAAGTACCATGGATATTCAGAAAATGTGACTGGCAAAAGTCTTCAAGGCCACGGAAGTTCAGAGTCAAACCTTAAAAATGTCAAAAAGTAAACAAGATAACTGTACTGAAATAAATCTATTTCCATTTTAACACCTTTTTTACATATAACAAAATAATCAATTTACTGTCATTTTTATATGTTCAACTAAGAAAATTGTTGACATAGGAAAAATATCAATAGAACAATTCTAAATGTCCAACTTGCTCCATACTGAGATACTGAACTTAGTGAGTTACTGAATATGACAAACTGCAATGATATGAGTTTATTTCTGTTTTTGACACTTTATTACACAATACACAATAACAGGTTTACCATCATTTTTTTATAATCAACTAACAATATTGTTAAGATGTAGAAAATGTTAAGAGAACACTTTTACGTTTCTAATTAGTTCAATTATGAGACCGTTAACATGCCTCAGAATTAAATCTGAGGAAAAACCACTTATAGACAAAAAAGGCATAATTTCATCAAAACTTGACCGATCAAGCTCATTTTAGAACTTGATCTGTATATAAGTAAGATTGATCACTCCTGTGAGTTGCAAGACAAAAGGCTGATCGGTATTTTTAAATGTGTTATCAGTGTTGCATAGATGCTGAAAAAAAGCTGAAAAAAGCATAACTTTTGAAATTAGAAATGCTAGAGAACGCGGCCAATCTTGACAAGCTGCCAACAAATGGTTACACGGCCTTATATGTCATATGCTTCACGTTGACGGGAGTGGAGCGCCAACGAGGCTGGTTGCCGTGTAAAACTCAGCAATTACCTTTATCACAGAGGATACGAAAGCAGCATCAAGTGGCTTTGTCTAACGCCCTCTTTCTGCCATTTTGTTTCTGCCCTCATTATTTATCTTTTCGCGGACATTATAATATATCATTTTCAAAAATGTCCCATATAGATAAAAGTTTGTCAAATATAGTTTATAGAGGCGTTTTCAAATCTTACAGGATAAATGAGAGCAATTTTGTGTATGTAATATTTCATTCCATTGGCGTCAATTTGAAGTGTTCAGACAGATGTGTAATACTAGTATTTTTACGAAATATATAGCAAAATTATAACCAGAGGTTCATACTATACCAAATGTCTTACATTTATTATTTTTCATACGCTTTAAATGCATAGAAATTAGAAATGCAATTATGCTCGGCTTCTACACAAACATCACAACGAGGCTAATAGGCACGCTCACACTCGGACATATCAGCTGAGCAACCAACATTATAAGACACATCTAACCTTGGACATTATTAACAACGAAGGGACTTGAAACGCAGCATCTCCCTTTGAAGACATGTGCGTCCATTGTCTCAGATAAGCGGTTTTGATAGTTCCATTGGAGCCTGAACAGATTATTATAGAGGTCGCGCGCGCTGTGACCCAGTGTATTTCTACTGTTCTTTTGCACTGATAACGCAATTTCTCGCGGTCCCTGAGATCAACAAAACATTAATGGGCAGAATTTTTCCTATAATCTGTATAAAATCTGGATAATCAAAATAACACACGAACAAATGAAGCCCATCTTTAATTTAACATATCTTTAGTAAATGTTACTAAATCAACCTACATGTCTTTTCTTTAAACATTTAACATCTTTTAAAGTATCATCCTCAGATGTATTTTACAAATCACAGGTAATGAAATACAACTATGTCTCATTTGTTAGTACCTGTAAGTATCATAATATGTGCCTTGATCTGAGACATCCCCTGCACATGCCAAACAAACAAACTGGCAGCTTGGGCAATTAACTTGGTCTAAGACACCCCCTTTATAATTACACCTACAAACAGACTGGGAGCTTGGCCAATTAACTTGGTCAATTAACTTGCCCATTATGCTGTTAACAATGCAGAGACACCTTAAAGAATGGGCCCAGCCAGGGTGTAATCAACAGGGGGTCTAGGCTTTATATGCATGGGACTAGATTTGATTGGGGCCTTTGACATTTACATCATCTTTATTTAAAAGACACATAAAAATGCCAGCCTAAAAGAAATGTCACCGAGCCTAAGAAATCGGAGAGAAATTGCGACATTTTAATTCAAGACACGATTGAAAGTTTCATTCGTTATTATATCCAAGGTCTAACAAGCAAGCGATAAGTCTAAACACGTGCATTCTGTGATCTTTCTCTTGAGCTACTGACCTAACAAGACATGGCCCTTCATGCTGCCTTCCTTCACGTTCAAACTGTACCTTAATGTCAACAAAACACATGTAAGCCGGGTTTAAATATCTTGTCACGTCTTTCTTGTCCAAAAGGCGCACAAGCAGAACAACATCTGATCCGCTTACACGTAGACGGAGAGCTCCATAGATCTCCCCTACCCCCCAAGATCTTGCAGAAGATATTCCGAGGCAAGGCCATTGTAGTGACTGATATACATGTGCTTAAGTTTAACCAGGTAATCTCTAAGTAATATTAACGAAATACTTGTGTTTAAAAACAATGTGATGATTTTAACATATAATTTTTGTTATAAGCTATAACCCTTATATTACGAGTGGTTTAACCAACTTCCACTGCAGAGCCATATTTCGAGATTCTTATCTGAAAACTTCAAAAGTCCTCAGTTCCAGTGTGCAATATCAAGAGTAAACGTTGGCATAACTGTCTTATTGAAGGGATAACAACTGTTCGTATGATCTCCATATCTCACAATAAATACAGCGTAAACAACTTATTGGAAAATGATAAGTTCTATTTTACCACCGAAAGGACAGTTAGAGCAATTGTTCTAGAATTTATGCTTGCCCCCATATTACGTGACTTTCATAGATGGCTACACTCTGTAATAATCTCTCAAGAGAATATTACCAAAAACACAAACTTTTTAGATAAAAAAGGGGGGACTAGCTTTGAATGTTGGAATGGATTCATTAACCATTAGTTAGTATGGAAAATGATCCTTCACCCCAGGAAAATCCACTTTTTGGCCAAAATGAACAGTTGTTATCCCTTTAAGAATTGCTCACTAGAACTGTTTTTTATCACTCGAACAAAATAGTTCTCGGCATAGATGTACATGAATATAAATTTATTTTTCATCAGTGAAAAATGGTGCCGTCGTCTGTTCTAATGCTGTTGCTATGCAACCCTATTGTATATGCGCAATGGAGTCCTGCCGCCCATGAGATTATAGACATGACGTATGCGGTGTCAGAGGACAGTTTAGTCTGGCCGGGGCAAGAGAGAAATAGGTTTCGATACAAACGTATCTACAGGGGTCCAGTGGATTTTGGAGCTGGGTGGTATGTAAAAATTAGTATACCTCGAAATGGATCAGTAGAGGATTTAGAGGGGGAGTCAGGGGTCCTGAACCACCCTTCGGTTTCTGAAAAATATACTGCATCAATATTCCCCTTTTGAAATTAGAATTCTGACTGGCTAAATTATTGCTCCCCAGAACACCAAAAATTTTTTCGTGGCCTTGAGCAGGCCCCGAACCCCACACCAAAGGGGCGATGGTCGGCTTCGCATCCGAGACCTATTGTTCTGGACCACCATCCCCCCTTCCAATAATCCTGGATCCGCCTCTGCTGAATATCCCATGGTGCCAACTAGCGTGTAAAAAGAAACATTTTTATCTACGTCACAGTAAAGCATTTTTAGAAGTTGTAGATTCAATACCCATCATCTTCATCTTTTCTCACTTCTTCTTACCTTTCCCCAATTAGCAATTTTTTAAAATAGACCTCCAAATATACGAGACGACCAATATGTTCAGTATTAGCTGTTGGTTGAAGTAGGAGAATTGGCATACTGATAAGTAAAAAGATTTATTGTTCAAGTTCTGAAAATGATTTAATAATTGACTCTTCAGGCTTGAAGACCATGACATTTGCCGACCAGAACATCAAGGCACCCACATGGACGCGCCTGCGAACTTTGCTCGAGGAAAATGGCACGTGCAAGACATTCCACCTCATAGGTTTTTCGGTACAGCGATCAAAGTCGACATATCTGCCAAAGCAGACCTCAATCCCAACTCCAACCTTGAGGTGGAAGATCTGATGAACTGGGAAAGGGTCAACGGCAAAATACCAGACGGTGCCATCTTGTTTGTTTACACTGGTTGGGGAAAATATATCAACAATCGCACTGCATTCTTTGGTTATAACGGCACAGGTAATGCAAGAGACAGTGACGGAAATTCCCTTCTTAATTTCCCCGCAGTTGCCGAAAGCGCCGCCAAATGGCTAGCAGAAAACAGGAGAATCTCAGCCGTTGGAATTGACAGTCCTTCGATAGGACCAAGTAAAACTGCTTTGGCACATATTCCTCTAAGCAAAAACAACATCTACATGGCAGAAGTCGTGGCAAATCTGGACAAACTTCCACCCAAGGGGTATTCAGTGGCCATGCTGCCTGTTAAAATAAAGGGCGGCAGTGGTGGCCCCTTGCGGATCATTGCATTCAAAACCGTCCAAATTTCTCCCGGCCCGGATGACATAATTGACCTTACGTACGCCCTTGATAACAACACGGTGACGTGGCCGGGTAGTGCCAATTTTGAACTACTAGTGAGACGTAGAGGTTATACCAGACTGGGCAACAATACTGTATGGTGAGTATGCTTTGGTCACCGAGTGAACGTTCTTTTTAAATGGTAAATTTTGCTAACTGAAAAATTTTCCTTGATCAGAAAGTTGTTAAGTATTTCACGTTACAATGCTGTCATGTACTGTTCTCTATTGATTTTTTTATCCTCAGTAATATTGCTTACTTTTCTCCAATCATCCAACTTGCAGTTAATCCCCCTTTACACTGGACGGCGTCCTTTCTGTGCCCCATAGTACGGCCCCGTTTATGAGTAAAAAAATAATGCTTTTCGTGGCGACAATTCATTCTGCAACCAAAGCGATGCTTTTGTCTCCTTTCTATGACCACAGCCATGCCAGTTTTATGGTTGCACAAAGGACGCAGGAAGGAAGCCGTCAATTGTAAAGGGGTTTTTAAAGACTAATATCTGTTTTCTTAAAATTGTGCCATAAATGTTTGATGACGTTTGAATGGAATAATTGTGGATCATGATACCTCAAAGGCCTTGATTGACATATCCAATTATAAGCCAGCAACTGGAATTTATTGTCGCCTTCATATATACAATTGTACACCATTAGGCTCGAGACCAACGACTTTTGTGGCCCGGAGCATATTGGGACGCATCTGGATGCGCCTGCGCACTTCATCAAAGGTTCATGGGGAATCCATCAAATTCCGGCCCACACCCTCATTGGTCCGGCCATTCGAGTGGATATTTCCAAAAAAGCCGCAAACAACCCGGACGCCGTGTTGACTGTTAAAGACCTCCATGATTGGGAATATGAGAACGGTCGGATACCGGACAATGCCATGGTATTTTTGTACAGTGGATGGGGGAAATACGTAGATGATTATAAGAAGTACCTCGGAACTGTTAACCGCACCCATTGGAAAAATTATCAAGGACATGCTCTCGTTCATTTCCCCGGTTTCTCAGGAGAGGCAGCTGAGTGGTTGAAAAACAATCGAAAACTCATCGGAGTCGGAACTGACGCACGTAGTGTTGATGCAGGGCAGACGACATCTCTCCCGGCCCACGTGGCTTTTCTTGGCGCCAAGCTTCTCGTGCTAGAGAGCGTGGCCAATCTCGACAAGCTGCCACCAACCGGATTC
>NW_019776169.1:78175-89576 GCF_001039355.2 Lingula anatina | reverse complement strand
CCCCCCATGGCATGAGGTTTGGGCCCGCTGAAGGGCCCCAAAAATGTTTGGTATTTTCGAGGGTGAACGGTGCCATTTGGTACGGTTTAGTACTATAAGTCAGCTAGTATAAATTCTAATTCCAAGAAGGGAATATTAGTGTGATTTCTTTCAAAAACCGAAAAATCCGCCTCTGTCTGTGTAGTGATTGTTTTGGATCTGCTTTCTTACAGTCAACCCCTTTGACAAGACAGACAAAATATTAGTTGTATTTATTAAAAAGAAAAAGAAAACATACATAAATAATCTATAGCTACATGTACATGTATCAGGTGACTCTTCAAATCATGTGATGCTACCTACCGGCACTAGTAATGTACTTGTACTAAAATAGTATGATTTTTTTTAGTTCTACATCAAGCTATGTAGGTAACAATTTTCTTTTATGCAAAATCACTTTAATGTTGATTTATCTTACATACTTTACAATATCTCATTGGCCATTTTTTCTTTTATCAAACTGGGTCTTAAAAGGTCTCGTGAAAACAATGTTAGAAGTGCTACAAATAGTCCATTACCTCTCCTCCAATAACAGTGTTTTGATCATCCGTGAGTATGAACACTATATTTGGGGGACCCTTCTTGGATGCACATGTTTGCAGCACATTTAAAAGAATAAGCACCGACAGCATCGACAAAATACCTCTCCCTCTACCTTCCATTCTACCTGTAGAAGTACCCGTGACGTGACCTGTGGGTGGAGCGTTGTTACGCACAATGCTTGGGGGACAAATGTGATGTGACTATTCCCCATACTTTATAATGGGCGGATGATAAAAATTGCTCATAAAAAAACAGCCCGTTTTGTTATATTCAAACAATTTTTTACTTCAAAACTGCGTAAGAGTATGAGGAGTGACTATCCCTAGAATCACAGAAGAGATAAAAAGAGAAACTGGACCTTAGCATTTTGGAGATTTTTCCATACAAAATTTCCCGCAGTTGCTTTGGTGAACGATTGTTGCCAGCAATTTCAAAAGGGCGGTTCTTTTTCTGAAAAAAAAAAAAAATGGAGCTTTTACCATGAAACCTTCATATAGCTTGATAAAATTTTGCTCAGAGGGGAGCCCCCCCCCCCCCCCCATGGCAATAACATTTTTTCAAGTTGATTTCAATTTAGCGAGAATCCCCTTGGAGATAGATCGATCCACAGTTAGTATGATAGGGTCTAAGGCTGTATTCCCAGAGCTTTTAGATCGATCTATCCCCGCGGGGAGTCTCACTAGATTACTGTCAGATAATCCGGCTTAAATGTCCGTCCCGCCTCCTACAAGCTGTAAAGGGGTAATTACTTTTCGTGTCCGCTCGGCTGACAGCTATTTAGCGTGAACCCCAAGGGAGTTAGGTCGATCTAAAGTAGATCGATCTAATCTCTGGAAATGGGGTCTAAGAATGGTCCCTAAAGGTATCTGTTACTTGTAACAGGCATCTGTCGATACCACTAGGGACCTCTGGTGATCAGGATGTCAAAATGGAGAGCTTCAGAACACAGGCATAAACTTTTCACAATGAAACACAGAAAATATCAATACACCACAGTAAAATAAAACATCAAAAAGAAGAATAAGAAAAAACAAATTACGTTTATTATCAATGTCTTTTTTTTTCATAGATTTCAAATGTCTTCGAACAAAAATATGTAACCAAAATCTCTTTTCATGTTCTTTTCTTTAAATTATACATTTGGATCTGCAATCATCAATAAGGTTTTTGTCTCCCATTTAAAGGATGACAAGAGAATTACACTTCTTCTCATGCCACAATATTTACACGACACCATTTCCCTATTAATACTATGGTCTGTTAAAAAAGTGCCTTCTAAAAAACTACCAAGCTTCTATTATCACAGGCATTGACCAGTCACAGGTCTAGATCAGACTGTATTTCAACTAGGAAGAGTGATGAGTGCCAATCTGGTCAAAAATCTTGTGGATGAACTTCTTATGAAAAACAGACCTTTTATTTCTTCAACATACAAGACTTCATCTTTATTACCACGATGCAAATGTAACCTTTGATAAACGTTGTAGCTTGAGCAAAAGTAAACTTGCTAAAAAATAAACATTACTTGACAACAAATGGAATGCTGATTAAATCCTCTTAGTTCTTGTATTCTAATTCGACACAATAATGTACAAATGTATCTGTATCCTTTAAAAGTATACCAGGCATAAAATGAATTTCTGCTGTTGGTTACATAATATATTCTCCAGAATAATTGATAATATTAAGGAGAATATTTGAAATGAATATTTTCAACAATAATAATACTGAAATTATAAAACATCCAAACTTTTTTAGCACAGCTTCATAAAAAAGTTTTTCAAAGCCCATAACATTATTTTTTTGTAAACATACAAATTTCAAAATGGAACAATTTCAGTCACTTAAATATGTTGAACTTCATGATCCGTAGAGAATAATGGATAAAGGCTACTTTCTCTGACAGCCCAAATGCATAAACAATCTGCATGTCTTGCTCAATCTGGATACAAGAATTGTCTGTATAATTTTGTCCAGACATATATGCATATACACTGTGCATGTACTAGTATGTATGACCTGTGCGACATACATGTATATGTCCACATAATGATGGCAGGTGATGGCACTTTGGATTATTTGGCATAAAACAGCATCAATACCACATCAAGAACCATTCATGGAAATGGATTTTATACCAATAGCGAATCAATATAATATAATATAATATAAAGCATGTATGGTTTTGAATAGTGACTCAATTTACTTAGTAGATGTTCTCCAGCTTTGAGCTCTGTGATTTGCTATAATGCAAAGACACATTGAAACGTGTATAAAATTAAAAACCAAGCCAGGGCACCATGACCTCAATTTACAAGTACATGGGGTGGTCCTATCTTGCGACAAGAGGGTCCCTGACAGACAGACAGCTCCATTAACTTCTTTCCCTGGTCCATAAGTACTGACTTACTCACAGTTTGGATGGCATTGGAGAGCTGGTCGGGGTCTTTATTCAGGTCATAAAATTCTGCAAAATTCTGAAAAGAGGCATTTGCTGTTTATAATAATGCATTCTCAGTTTACTTTTAGTAAATAAAATAAATGTAAATAAAAACCATCGATGCTTGAAAAAAAATACAGGAGTAAATTAAAAATAGAAAGTGAAATCTAAACTAGAATATTTAGACAACCTTGGACTCCCAACTCACCTCAGTGTCCTCAAACACACAGTACATGTAGTTGGTGTCTGCTGAGAGCGTCCTTACGCAGCCATACGTGTTGTTCTTGGCATCCTCGCACACACAGTTGGGGTCGCAGTTCTACAATAATCAGATAAAATAAACAAATGAGGGGCTGACAGGAATATTAGTCTGGGGTACCATATGATTAGTACAGGTTAGGGTTAGTCGGAGTATTGGGGTTAGTATATGGGACGGTCCTATATATTGACCCCAACACCCATCCAGGACGGGTGTGGGGTCAATATATAGGACAAAGTCACCTGTTCAAAAAATATAGGGAACAAAATACAGCTCACTGCAAACAACTTGTACCATTCCCGTCACACCTACTGACAGTAGATTCAAGTGTTATTTTCAAACATTACATCATTCCAAGTTCTATAATTTTTTTGAGACAAAAATCAAATATTTTGACTAAATACAAAAACAGCAGGAATATCCTTATTACAATTATTATCCTGAACTCGTCAGTACTGTCTTAATTTTACAATCTATGTGAAATTACAGCTCCAGTCTTGTTCAAAATTACAGTACTTATTAATTTTAGATTCCATGTATTACCAAGTAATCTTAATTTGAAACCAATAATCTACTTTTTGTATCTACCAAATGCTTCAAATAAAAAAATCATAAACAGTAATGCAGAAGCAAATTAAACAACCCTACATAAATACTTACAGCCAGGTCCATGTTATTGTATTGGGGGCATCCTGGGTTGATCTGCTTGTACTCCCCCTGGTGTTCAATCACAAAACTCTCTCGCCAACTGGAGGCTGGGATTGTGGCATTCTGCGCTAGAAGGTTGTGGAAAGACATGCCATCCATTTGTGATGGGGCAGTCTGGGCAGACAAGGCTATAAATGTTGGCGCCAAGTCGATGTTTAGAATGATTTCCTGCAATGAGATATTAATCTTGCACTTCTTGTGACAATCTGAGATGTATAATTACAATAAATGAATAAATCCATTTCCCTCTGTATGTTTGTAAAGCCTCGGTCACAACCGGCCGTACGGGTTCTTATGGGCTGTTTGCGTCCAAATTTTGCGCAGAATCTCACGTCCCGGCCACGCAAGACCTTCTTACGCAATTTCGAGTTCGCAGACAGCCCGAAAGCAAGTACGGCAAGGCAGACCTTCCTCTACCTCTACGACCTCCACGTACGGCCTCCGCAACCCCCAAAAATCGCAGGGGACGTACGATCCTGAAATTCGTGCATCCGGTTGTGACCGAGGCTTAACATACGTCTACATATTTTGAAGCAAAGCAACATACTGTAGGAATACAATATCATAAATAATATCAAGCAGCCAAACTGATCAACGTTAATATCACTGACCTCTCTGAGCTGACCAGCCTTGATGCCTGGCCCTCTGACCATCAGGGGTACTCGCACATCAAACTCGTACAGCTGCCGTTTGTCTTGTGGCAAAGAAAATTGACCTTCAAACAAATAATTAAAGAGTTGATTTACATGTAAGTGTACAGCATATGTAGAGTTGCAACCAGTTTTGCTATGTGTATTTTATACTTCAGTTTTTAGTACATGTATGTATTCTTGTATTATGAATTTTCTTTTAAAGTGTCTGTTACAACTATTGCTATATTTTAGTTTAACAATTCTGCACTTATCTTCTCAATGTACAAAATGGGATGGCCTTACAGTATGTGTATGAAAATCCACACATTTGCATTCAGACACACTAATTAGGAAGTCTTTATCATACATTTTATACCTTAATTCTTGACAGCTGCATAAAACTAGAATAAACTGGATAAAACTGTGCATTAGTTTGGCAAGCTCAGACAAAACTCCAACCTTGTTATCATTCTGCCCCATTTAATCTCCATTTCTTACCGAGATGATAGCCATTGTCAGAGGAATAAAACACGTAGGTATTGTCCAGCAGTTTTCGCTGAGTTAACAAATTGATCACATTCTCAACCATATCGTCCACTGACAGCAAGGTGCGCCATCTATAGGTGAAAAGTTTAAACTTGTCACAAAAAATATATTCTGACAAAAAAAAAAAAAAAAAAAAATTACCTAAAATTTTCATAAGTCGCAACTCCTAATGTAAACTATCCATTATTTGAAATGGAAGCTCTGACAATATGACGGATATTTTAAATTTTCATATTTGTTTGTCTCCTGTGCACCACATGTACCTGTTCCTAAAAACATTATCTATGGTAGCAATGGCATCATCAGAGAGAGGTGACTTGGCCTGCCTTATCAACCAGTGCTTATCCTGAAATAGCATACAGATATCACTTTCTGTTTATATTAGCAATATCAACAGTCTATAAAATATGTGAATTACCAGATAAATAATGTAATGTTATGTAATGTTACATAATGTTACACAATGTTATAATATAATATAATATAATATAATATAATATAATATAATATAATATAATATAATATAATATAATATAATATAATATAATATAATATAATATAAGACATATCGAGAGAGAGAGGGAGAGAGGTTATTCAGTCTGCAATGAAGCATTCACCTTCCCATAAACATTAAAGCTTCCATTCCTTGGTGCCTTGGTGTCATTAAAACTGTTATTGTACTGGGGGGCTGGGGTAAAGGGGGCGTGGCAGGCTGGGGTGGACAGCATCATGAAGAAGGGTCCTGAATCAGGTGACTGCAGTTGAAGGAATTCCTCTGCTCTTTTGTTCTGCATTGTAAAAAAATATTTTGTAGCTTCATTAAATGTATTTATCATGTACCTGTATTATCTTCCCCCCCCCCCCCCCATTTTGTGAACAGCCATGCATAATCTTGAACTTGTGCCTTTTCTTAAATAGCACATGTAAATATCAAATTTGTAAATATCATAGTGTTTCCAAGTCATATAATTATAATCAATAACAAATATCTTAGTTTGTCAAAGACTACTATGTCAGTAAGGTAGTGTTTATACGCACAATGACATCAGTAATGCTAGTAGTACCAGTACTTATTTTATATAATGTCAGTAAGGTAGTGCCAGTACTTACAATGATGTCAGTAAAGTAGTCATTCTGGTAGTTGTCCCTATGGTTCTCTACTGTTCCATTCACAGACAGGTGATAATTGTAATATTTGGAGTTACCAACCTAAGAAAATCAGATAACATTCAATAAGCACTTCACTTTGGATTGCTGTTTTGTATCTGTAAGAGTAAGTGACCATGACTGATTCTGTCCTCAACTTTTTGTGGGATGAAAACTCTGGTCTGTGTTGGGGACAAACACCATGAAAAATGCATTTACACAGACATGACCCATGACATGATATGAACCATTACATGTGACCCATGATATGTGTGACCAATGATGTGTGATACATGACATGAAGTGTGACCCATTATGTGTGACATGTGACATGATATGTGACCCACATCATATGTGTGGCCCATCGTCCTATGACTTGAACACTTCATGCCATTCAGTGACCTATGATACTCAGAGTGAAGTGGTTTTCTAGTTATATTAGCTTACCAAACCATTCCACCAGTCCCAGCCAGGTGGTATATGTTCTGGGCCCCCTGTCTCAGGCTTGCCATACTGGAATAGAAGACACACACATCCAGTTGAAAATGGCCTAAAACAATTTCTATTTCTAAGCCCATGTCATCAGAAAATAGTGTTTTTGGCCAAAAAATACAAGACTGAGGCCCATAAAGTAAGAATAAACTAGGTTCATAAAGTAAGAATAAAGTCAACCATGAAAAATGAAAATAAAGAATAATAAAAAATATATTTATTTATTTATATTATGCCTTGAATATCCTAAGTATTTACTGAAGAAATGCTAAAACAATTTTTGAATTACTTGTAAAAATAAAAAGTTACATGTACCAACCTGATTTAGATATTTCCCAGCAAAAAAAGTGGTGTATTTTTGTTTTTTGAGATACGTGATAAAGGCCCTCGTCTCTGATTGATTCTGCCAGGTGGGGCTACTGCAGTTCCCGTCCACGCTATTGTTGACAGCACCATGGTTGTGGACATAGTTCCCAGTGAGAATACTGGATCGACTCGGGCAACACAATGGGCTGGTGGCAAACTGAATAATAAATTAAAGGTGCATATGAAGTCAATTTTTGCTAGAAAAGCCAAAAAAAGTTCAAGCATATAATTTCAAATAGTATAATTAAGAAAATAACCAAGAGATATTGCTTTATATTACTGTACCTGAAAAATGATATTCGAACAGATTTTTCTCCTAGCTTTCTATGCTGTATATAAATGGGGCAAATACATGTAAGCAGGTCAGATAAGAAGGTTAAATTTACGACCAAAAATTTCTAGAAAGGAGCAGCTTACAGCTTTTTTATGGTTGATCAAGCGAATTATTTAGTTTATCCCTTGGCATGTGCAATTTGTGTTGTACAGTATAAAAAACAAGTAGAAGTGGTTTATATACATTACAGGGAATCCACACTCCACCGATGCTCAGTTCAAACATACCATATTCCTGAAAATTATCCCTTCATCTCCAATTAACCTCTTGGTCTTTGTAATTGGTGTCTGAAAAAAAAAAAAACATACAATATGAGTCAATGTACAGCATATGCTGGTTCTAGACCCTGTAATCTGTAGCACCATTTACAGTATCTATTTATTCCTTGCACTTTTAGTTCTGACTCAAAAGATGGCAAAGCAAATCACTACTCACCCACCTACCATGCCTAATGAGAACCTTGTAGCATTAGTATCAGTAAAAGTGTCATGCCTTTACCAATGGGCTTTAATTTACTACGTGTGTAATTTACTATTATAATTCATCATCGACACTCGTTAAGGCAAAAAGTTGTCATAACTGTCAGCTTAAGAAATGTGATTGTCAGACGTTTGTTGAATAAGTTTGTTCCGGGGAAAATAGCAATGGTGTCAATACTTGTACAACATATACATGTATATATGTACATGTGACTCTTGCAATCATGTGACGCTACAAATGTATTTTTAATGCACTCTTTTTGTTCTACAACAAGCTACGTTGGTGACTATTTTTTTATGCAAAATCACTTAAATACCGATTCATCTTACACCATTTACAATATCCCATTGGCCATTTTTGGCTTTTTAACTGGTAGATATCTTAAAAAGATCTCGTGACAATACAAAACATTACTCATATCTGCAATACATAATATATTACCTCTCCTCCAATGACAGTGTCTTGATCATCTGTGAGTATGAACACGATATTTGGGGGACCCTTCTTGGTTGCACATGTTTGCAGCACAAGCAAAAGGATAAGCACCGACTGCATCAACAAACTACCCCTCCCCCTAACTTGCATTTTGAGAGATTTTGACCCGCAATCTTTACTATGCACCGATACTGCCAAAGCTCGTTCTCGCCAAGACAATCTCAACTACTCGTTGGTCACCCACTGGCCGTAGGCCTACACTTAAAGTGTTTTGACTACTTTTGTGCTTTCAAACAAGGGGAGCGTCAACAGTATTGAATTTGGATAGTATCCTGTTCCAATGCTTGGTTGTGCTCCTGTATGCAGAACACTGTGTAAATATCTATGAACAAAACGAAGCCATGATATCGATGGTTGGTGAGGCTTGTAGGCCTATATGGGGTTGGGGGGGGGGGGGTGCTGCCTGTGTTGCCCATATGTCACAGTACCCACCCGAATGCTATTTAGGGGGAGTGTCTTGATTTTGTATTAGGTCCGTATTTGTAGCTATGGCTGCATTAAGCTAGCATCCTGCATTCTGTCGCCATGTCTCCGTCGTCTAATATGTGCAGAACCTACTGGAACCAGGTTTTATATTTTGAAAGGTTCCCATTATTGTACTATCCTTGGCTCTTTTACTTATCACGGTGATGCTACAGTTGAGCATTTTTTTGCGTGTGTGCCAGTAAAACATCCCGGAAATAACTAAACATTATTTATCTTCAATATTATGCCTACAGAAAAACTTGTATTAGAAGCATTTCTTTTATATAAAAAATTAAGAAAACCCCTACGTGGTACGTGTTAAGTGGTTCGCCTTGTCGTGAAGAGCGTAAGAAAAATTCCAGGGTACTTTTAAGTCGTTATTGTGTCTTTTTTTCTACTCTTTGAAATCGTTATATATGCATGGTGATTTTCATTCAGCTTAAGGCAAGATCAATATTATAGAGGTGGATTTAAAATAAAGCATTTCTTATATCGTCATTTATAGGAACGAAACCGTTTTTAACAATACACTACCTACAATAGGACCTACTAACTATAGGCCTTATTGTATTAATGACTCTGTACACATGTTAATTTTTTTAGCAAAATAAAAAGTAAGTTTGATTTTAAACAAACGGGAATTTTCATCCATCTTTAGCAAAAGAAAGTTTATGGGACGAGTAAAAGCACCGAGTACCATACGCAAAAAGGAACCAAGAAAAATATTAGTCATGAAATGAGTGTTGAAAACAACGCAGAAAAAAGGCCTAAAAGTAACCATTTCGATAAGACGTATAAAGGGTAGGGAAATAATATAGAAAATAATGCAAATACGTAAGAACTATTAGAAAAGTAAGACAGAAAAAGGTATCATTTAACCGTTCAATGTCCAATTAAAACACCTGTACGTGGTTCGACTCACTTTAAAAGTAAGGCAGAGGATGGAAGGTACATTTTAACCGACAATTGTCAACATAGTTTGATCTGCAAACCAGCTTCATTAAAGATCTGTTGTTATGACTAATGAATGATATATAACCAAGGAATGTATCAGTATGGCAGTGTGTGACTTCACTCATGATTTTAACGAGCCTCTGAGGCCATGTAATGCATTTTGATGGTGGTAGTGATGAAGGAGAATAATAAAAAGACGGGTGGGACGGGGAGAAAACCAGCTATTCAGATCCCCACATCATTATCACGAATCTATGAAATGGAGATCTTTGTACTAGTACATGTATCTATAAAAATAATTGTGTCAACACAACAGACGTGTGTCTGGGAAGAGATTATTTTACACCGACTCTTTGGTGTTGTTTTATTTCCACTCTATTGCTTTATGTTCAGTACAAAACTTGGGATTATTGCCTCTTAGCATATTTGCCACACGTGCAGTGAATATGTATCCTAGGGTTTTCCATAAAAAAAAAGATGACACGATCAAGATGACTTAAACCTGAAGATACCCATTGTGGACGTCTGTTGTCATGCAGTTACGTCATTGTGATTGTCACTGGGTCGCTTTAACCATTAGCAACCTATGCCGTAATCGCGAGGACAAACAGAAAGCGAGAGTTGGGACAACAACCAGCTTTGTGTGACACCTCCCAACAATACGAAAGGCATGTAGAGATCGCTTACCCTCGCTCTCGGTGTCAAGGACTTAAGCCTTTGTTGTTGGTAACTGACTCGTGTATCTCCCGCAAGTGGCCGCCTTATTAAAGGGTTTGCTTCATGCCGTCAGAATGGCCTGAACGGAACATATTCTTCAGAAAACATGCCCAACTAACGATATCTTTATCCAAATACACAAATTAAAAGCTCATTTTGTAAATTTTTGGCTTTAAAAAAGGTCCTATTTGCTCGGCCTGGGAGTTAATGAGCTACGTGGTCACGTGGTCCAATGACGACAATCGAGCCACTGGAGAACAGAGCGTGCTTAGCTGTCAAACTGAGCTGCATTGTCTACCTGTAAGATGACTTCTCTGGCTTCTGATAAAAGTTTATACTCATTCAAATCTCTTACCCGAGGGGTCTAAATCCTCGTGAAGCTGTGTAAAACCATTTCCCGTCTAGTCATTTCTTTAACAAGCATTTCATTATGGTTATCCCAAGTTGTATAAAACACTGCATTTGAATGAGTTAAGGGAAATGTTGATTATTGCATATGAGGTCCATGTTATTTGTGAAATTCAATTTATTTTATTAAACCGCTGACACTCCGTCTTGCATACTTTTATTAAACTGAGGTAAACAATGCCCGTTACCTTTACAAGTCCTATCTTAATCATCCATCTACCTGGAACTTCCTTTACCTCTTAATTAGAGGGTTAAATGGCATTCAATTTGTCTTGCTTGTATCGAACGCACTCTCTATCTAAGCTTTACTCCAGTTATCTCAGGTAAAAATCTACCTGTGCGTTAGTTACAAAGCGCAGCTCCCGTAGACCTGGGGG
>NW_019776169.1:46882-75311 GCF_001039355.2 Lingula anatina | reverse complement strand
AAAAGGGGGGGGGGTTTTTTTGAAAATGTGGGGTCTTTTACCATGAAACCTTCATGTACCTAGATAAATTTTTACCCCAGAAGGGACCTTTCCCCGGCAAAAAGGGGGGTTGAACCCCCCCCCCCCCCCCCCCCCGAACACCCCTGGCTTCGGGCCTGAGAGACCATCTTCCTTAACCTGAATTAAAAACGTGTATTGCCTCCTGGCAAAACCCAAGGCGCCTCTTCTTTAATAAGCATTATTTTTAGTGTCAGTCTCAGTGAAGACAAGGAATGTATCTCTAATATTATAACGCTTAGGAACTCCAATCTTATGGAGAGTTTCTATCTACCGACCAACATAATATAATATAATATAATATAATATAATATAATATTATATAATATAATATAATATAATATAATATAATATAATATAATATAATATAATTATTACTTATTTACTAAAAAAAAACCTTTAAAAGATAATATAAAATTGCACAAGATATAACGAGATGGCGGAGGATGCTGACAAGCCTTATGAGCCGACCATGGCTCATAAGGATAATTAACTAATATAATATGATATGATATTCATATTTTAATTCACTCTTCCTGCCTGTAATTTTTTTTAAATGTACTACAGCAAGACTTGATAGCTTGAGCTAGATAATCAGACCTCTATTGAAAATTAATGAATACGATCTTCCCTGAGCACTTGAATCGATTGAATACTCTTAGAAATATTAGCCAGCTCTTTCATAATTAATATCAAGAGCATGGGCGTTGCGTCGTCGAGCAAGCACGTAGCTTCCTGGGTAGATGAGGGGGGAGGGGGAGGATTCTTATATTTTTTCGTCAAAGACAATGCTTGTTATTGTTATGCCTGGGAATATATCGCCGCTCGCTGTCTCTGCGGCTCAAGGTGAACCCATCTGAAATGCAATGGTAAGATGCACTAGTAGATAATAATTATTTAAAAAAAAAAACAAGAAAACCTGCATGAAAGTTTTTTTTTTATCTGAATGATGTGAAATATTTTTACAGCAACTAGGCGGGTTGTCTAGAGCGCCAAGAAGGAAAACAAGGAATGGATAAAGGGGATTTGGTATTGAACTTAACATTTCTCGCTCTCAAAGCCAGATGATGGATAAAGGTAGAAACAAAGAAAAAGCTTCGCGAAAAAGCCCTACACAGAAGTAGAGACAATCAAGTAAAAACAAATTCGATACTGAAATACAAGGCAATAAATTGCAAAACAGTGGACTTCATTTCTCTCTCGCAAACATCTTAATTCCCTTTGAAATCTTTGACAGTAAAAGCCTCGGTCAATATACGGCAATGGGTTGTTTTACTGTGACATGTCCGAGACTGAATGATAGACATGTCTGTGAAAATCTTCGGTTCTTTGTCTTTCACTTTCTCCAGGAAATGCATTGTTGGTTCCACATGGTCATATGGAAATATGACTATTGTTGCCCTGTTATCTCTAAGTTATTGTTGACAATACAGATCAATTCGTTCCAGGAAACACTTGCCCTTGGTTAAACACTTACATTATTAATCAAACACCGTGTTATGATTATTAATAAGCGTGAACAACTAGTTCCTTAAAAACCAAAATATATATGAAAAATTATACTCTGATAGCAAGTAAAATGAAAGCAGGTGAATAATAATGACACCAACCCTTCGTGTTTTTTTTTTTTTTTTTTTTTTTTTTTTTTCGACGGGTTCTTCGGTCATTTTTGGATTCTTGCCACATAGAACCACGGGCAGAAATTGATGTCCACAATGAGGAAGCGACGCCAAGGCTACTAATTGGATATATGAATTGGTAACAGCGCATCGGGAATCGATTCTTAGCGGTCAGTGATGTAAGATCCATTCATGATTCAGGTAACTTCATGAAAGACTTCTGGCAAGAGAGCATGAAGAGGAAAATGCCTATCTTACTTTGATGCACTTTTCACTGTCTGAAAGTTCTTATTGCTCATAAACGAGGGCAAAAATCGATATTTTTCTTTGACATTTAATTTATTTTGGATATGACTAATTACACGCTATAAACTTCATTTTCCTTAAATTTTAATGGAATCTATTTTCGCTCCAGGCCAACGGAACGACAAGCAAAAACGCTGAAGAGAGTTAAAAGAAAAATGCAAGCACCATATATACTATAAAGTGTATGTGCTCTAGATTATTCAGTGTATGTGCACCAGATAGACTATTCAGTGCACGTTGATGCAAAGCAAGACTATACGCAATAACAATACTACATAAACATGTTAAAATCTGCGCCCTTTCATGGGGCGCACTTTATTGTGATGTAATACTGGCATATTGAGTTTACCTACTTTTGGTCAAACCTTGACCGTTACCCTTATTAGGTATTGACACTATGTGTCCGGTCAAGGTCGGGTATTGACACTGATAGAGCACCTTATTACTGCCGAAATGATGTAATACTACAACTTAGGCGCATTTGATCAATTATAGTAAATGCTATCGTCAAAACTGTTGACCTATACTTCGATTGAATGCATCGAAAAACTGAAGGCATTAATAAGTTATCCCAAAAAATTGGATGTTGTAATTTGATTGTGTTAGGAACTGAGGGTGGGGTGGGGTGGGGTGAGATAAGGGGTTGTCATTTTTTTTTTTTTTTTTTTTTTTTGAAAAGGGCCGCTTTTAATCAAAATGTGATGTTATTTCTATACCGTTTCTCAGGGTGGGTCACATGAAATGGTAAAACGATCACTTATTTCAGAAAAGAGACCCTCCTCTTAAGTGGCTGGGTACAGATCTTGAGGGCCGCCAAAACAATGAGGAGATATGTTTTCACACCAGCATTAAACTATGATGTAGAATTAATTTTTACGGTAAGAAATGTATCAAAGTGTTCACATAACATCACCAGCGCTTAGGTGATGTAGTCTGGTCAATGCACAAGAGTGAACTTGACCATTGCCCTAACTTCTACCCCTACCCCTCCAAGTATTCCTAATACGACCCGGTGACTCGTATTGATATTACATACAAAAATATATATATCCATATTCTTAAAAAATAAAATAATCGTTTCTGTGAAGCTGCAAGAACTCCAGGCAGTATTAGCACCTGTGTAGCTGCGGTCTGGTTCCAGCATTGTATCTATCTGATGGAACCAGAGCGCCACTTCAACCAAATAACAATGAATAACTTTCACTGTTTGTTCTGCATGGTAGAAAATCACACTTGTCTTAAGTCCATAACGACCTGACCGCTTTTTCTTGACAACGCAGGGCCCAGTTAGTACATATTGTGACGTTGCCAAGGTCGACACTCCAACCAATGGTGTAATCCCGCAAGGGAATCAATTGTCACTACTGGCCAGAATTTCGTGCGACGTACACAGAGCGAAAAACGGGACTGAACATTTTTACTCCATTTTTTCATTGACAGAGCAGATAAAAAAACTGCAAAGATGGCAGAAACCCAAGAAATTGATCTGATCAATCGTGATCCAAACAACATGTATGACTACATGACGGTGAGTTGAAATGCTACTTTTTTACAGACCGAATTTCGAAGCGCAGTATCCGTGCACCGTTGCACACACTGAATTTGACTTCTATAAAATTGCGCGCTCATTAAATGTTCCTTGTTGGAGTTTTACCTTCTAATTTGAAAATGTGCCCCAAATTCAGGAGCATTAAATAGTACAAGCAAATATTAGCACATACTCAAAGGCAGTCTCCTATAAGACAAGACTAAAACTTCTTTTCCCCAAACTTCATTACTTAAGATTTATTTTGTTCCGAACAGTCTTTGCCTTTTCACATTACCGGTGGTATATAGTAAAAAATAAAGAGAGAAAAATAGAGAAGATTAATAAGCAAATTTGACGAAGCTTGTGGCGTCATAGAGTTGCTGAAGAGAGAAAGATGCATCTATGCCAAATTATTATAATTGATCTTGTCAGCTCTAACCGATAGACAACAGCAGCGCGCGCGATAAATAATTAATAAACGTATAGCTGCTATCGAATTAGCATTTATTCGTGTTAAATAGGGAAGAGCACCATTAAGGAATAATGGTTGTTATGGAAAAGAGAAACTATGTGAATAGGGCCAAACTGATGTAAAAAATTATCCTTTTTTTTTCTCATTTCGTGCTTAGCATTGAATATCTAACTATACACCCACCACCCGCCCTCCCCGAGTCGTATAGGTCACGTGATTGGGTACCATGGCTGCCGAGGCGAGAACAATAGAAATATGACCGGACCGTTGGTGCCCAGTAGCACTGGCAGTTGACAGGAGAAAATGATAAAGTGAATGGAACAACTAAGAAAGAAATCAAATTATTATTATCATTATCATCATCATTATTATTTTTTTATTATTAGTAGTATACGCTGTAATACATTTTTATTAACTGCTAAATTGATTGAATTCCAGTGACGATTTTAGTTTTTTAGGAATAGCTATAGACAATGAGAGCTAATTAATTTTTCAAACAGGTCTCTGTTGCGATTTTGACCAACTTAAATATATAATGTAGTATTCAGCATTATCATTTACAGGTTTGACTCACCTTGGACGATATCCATTTTCGTGAGCGAACGCGAATTACAATACTTTTTACAACTAATTAGGTTCTTATTTTTAACATAGTATAGTTAAGTTACGTTATGTCTATACACCCGAAATATATTTCATTAATTTTTGATTTACTAAAAGTCCCTTTGCCCCTCTCCCAAAAAGGGTAAATGAGGTAGTAAGTGGTGTCAAATCATTAATAAACTCTCAGAAAAAAAGGTTAATCCAATAAATCAGATTTATAAATTTTCTTGGCATAGGATTATTAAAAATTAAATAAAGAGTTATTTAAAGAATGCAATGCAATAGCGAATACGTCCAAAATTTGGGGTAAAAATATGAATCTGAACTTATAGACATGGCAAAATTATTATTAAAATTTCGTATATTTTGGTTAAGCATTTGAGAAGATTTCGAAAATACTAACTAAAAAACAATAACCATCAGCTTCCAGCGATCAGAAATCAGAAATCTCACTGCAAAGAGCTATCAAAACAAACAGGGCTATCTAAATGATAAAAGCTCTTGCAACTATCAAAAAACTAAACGATTCCATTGTTTTAGATCACTTGGACTTTGTAAAAGATAGCAATAAATAAACAAAAGATAGCCCATTAACCCAGTTACTAGGGAAAACAGAGAAAATGGAATTAGTGTACCCCAAAGGCTTTATCAAGACTTTTGTTTGCGCCTCCCTTTGTTTGGTGATCGCATGGATTGGTAGGCATTAGCTATGTTGACACTCGGAACAGGAGTGTACACTGGCAAACAATGCCAATTTTCCATAACTATGCACAGCTTTTACCCTCTACCAGGGTCGCAGATAATTATGTGACTGTGCTTTGTCGCGAGGAGAAAAGTACAGTAATTAAGCTAGAGACGTATCTTAAAATTTCTAGTGAAAAATCAATCGGTGGTCGTGACAGAGGGTACCAAGGTTCTGCTTCTTAGGAGTATATTTCAAGGCCACGCTTGGCCTTTTGGCCTCGATATCATTTTTTGTTACTTATAGATATTATATTTTTTTAGTATAGTTATTGCAGAATTCACTAATACCACAATAAATAGAGAATAAATGACATTAAGTTAGGTGTATGCGCTAGGCGTGTGCGATGTAAAGAAGGCTCTCAAAAGAAGCCCGGTGTGGCAGTGACCATGGCAACCGTTATTAAGGTGTACCTTGAAGGGTGTTCTGAACGGGATCTAATGTGTACCGTATGAGGAGATGGGAGGACTCTGTCGCCCTTCAAAATTAAACAGGATGGACGGGGTTTCTTATTCACTTCTTTACCTTCAGGAATTACAAAAAAAAGTTTAGGAAAAACGTAAAAAGTGACAAAAGCCGTTGTTGTGTGACATCACTTCCAGTGAGTATTTGTTTTCCTTTGGTCGCTCAGAAATGTACAGGGAATTAAGACCATTTCTTCCTTCCAAGACCACATCAACCAAAGTAAATAAATCAAGATGGAGGAGACACATGCCATAGAGCAACGGGCAACGGGCCAACCATTGCAACAGTTGAGGTAAACTCTGCTGAGAAGCACTAGCCTTCTCAACGGGCATGCTGGGGGAAGTAGTGCAGTTACCCAACCCCATTTCTTCCACCAAATATCTTAGAACCCATGATCATTGATAATTTATTATCTCCTCTTTGATCATTTATCTCCTTTCACGTTCCTTAGGTTTCAGCCGCTTATATATGTACTTTTTTCGCGTTGATGTTCTAGGTTCGCTTAGCTCTCCTTCCTGCTTCTAGCTATCCGCATTTAAGAACCCTTTCTTTGTCAAATTCAACATTTCATCTAGGTGTAGGGCCTATAGAACTAGCAAGTCGAACAAATAGCAACATATACTTCGTCGTTTCCTGAGATTATCTGAAAAAGAGTTTCAGGTAGAACTAGACCCGATTTTCTTGCTTATTATTCTTTAAACCTGAAAAACCAACGCTTAACTCCGCTATGCAGGTGAAGGACGTATCGGTAATGGAGTGTTCACAGGTAGCAATCTCGTCTAATAAACCTAAAAGCACACTCCCATATACATGACTATTCATCCACTGTATCGAAGTATATTCTAGGATTATTAGACAACCTGTAGCTGTGTTATTTGACTTTTCATTCCGTCTTTTATTCAGCATATTCGGTTCTGCTCTATATTCCAGATTTTAGATTCAACCTTAGATCACGTTCCCATAATCCTTTTCAGACATGTCAGCTGTATGATATTCTGCTTTATATGATTCTTTATTATGGCGTTGTTAAATGTTTATTTCTGTATTGTTTTATATATAAATATGTGTATACGCCATTTCGTTGCTTTAGTTCGAATTATTCCTTTATTCTTTATAGTGCTTTTATTTAGAAGAGGATGCAACTAATTTGTCAGTCATTTGAAATTCAAACCAAGAAAGGCATATCAAATGATCTTGATTATAAAAAAGCTCAAAAACGGTGTTGAAAAAAGTCATAGCAAACACAAGTACCTTTTTCACTCCGGCAATTTGTTTTCCACCACATTTCATATGGCATATATTCTTTAAAGAAAGTGTCAGAGAAAACACATGCTGCCGTCCACATTTTCCAAATGCGTCTTGTCATAATGGAAAATATGGTAAGGGCATTGTGCCAAAATTTTCAATTTGAATAGGAAGATCTACATGAATGGGATAATATGCAATTCTAGCTTCCCTCTTCATTTTTTTCCAAGTTACGCGATCTATTTAGTACCTGCGCTTTTGTGATTACCATGTGTCTTCGCTTAGTAGTTCTTCTCCGTTTCCAGGTGGATTTTTTGGAAGTCTTCGCCGAGCCAGACCAAACCCACAGTGCAGATTGCGTTTGGAGGAACTCCTTCAAGTGCTTCACCTGTGGCAAGAACCTTTGCTACAAGATTCTCACCTTCCTGTGCGGCATCTTCGTCGCCCTGTGCTGGGGGTGTGAGTTCGCCGGTATCGCTTTCAGCCACATCTGGTATTTCACCCCGTTGTACAAGGCTTGCGAAATCAACTTGGGCTGCTTCAAGAAGTTCTACACCACCTGCATCCACTGTCTGTGTGATCCAATGTGTGAAGCCTGCAGCTTGTTCTTCGCAGCGTTCAAAAAGTAGCGACAGACGAGGACTGTCGTCACAGGAACCAACAGCCGAATGGCCAGCGCTGACTCTATGTTCATCTGGGTCGGCCGGTATCGTTTTAAACCTTAAACTATACTGCCAGATGACCTGTGTTACTGTGATGTAGAGTGTTCGTTTTGATCGTGGTCTTTAAACTAGCTAGTGGTGTTGTCTTTTTTAACCGGCTCTCATTATCAACACGTATATGTACATACAATTTAATGTCAATTTATTAAACTTTTGAGCCCTACGGATGTGCATACAAATGTATTTGCCACAATGACATACGTGACAATAGGTAGTCAATATTTGGTACCCCGGTATGTGACTCAATCACACAAAAACCAAAACATTTACACCAAAACTAAGAAAACGCAACTTTGTGTCCTCAATATTGTAATATACATTTCACTCTCATTGATATTATGCAAGTGTTGTTGCAAAATTATTTCTTTCAAAATTTACTTTTTCTCTTTTCTTGCCTGTTTTTGAATAAAATTACTTTTGAAAAACTGCAACGTTGTTATTTCAGACTGATTGCGTGTTGTGTGTGCGTGCGAGTTTTTCAATTTTGTTTGAAAAATCGCGATATAAAAATCTATTATTTATCTTTTAATAACAATCATCACATATTTTCCCTTATTTTATTTGATTGTTTGAAATATAATTAGACAGTTTATGAAATAATTCATTTTAACTGATCACTAATCAATTTATTGTTTGAGTTTTAATTTGTTTATTTAGTTCATTATACCTTGGATTTGCATTTCAGTATTTTTATTAATGCTCAGTTTTTTACTATTTAATTAACAGGGAAATTGGTTGCTTCTTATGTGCACTTTGATGGGCGTATTTATTACTGACATTTGCACTTAGCCTTAATTTATTTTAATTCATTATTAACACTTTGCCTTATTCTTATTCATTTTGACTGTGTCAAAAAAGAAAACAAGACACTTCTGTGAAGTACTAAATGCGTATTAATTATGTAATTGACAGCTTGTCTTTTTAAAATTTTGCTGTTAAAGGGATAATAACTCTTCGTATGAGATCTATATTTCACAATAAAAACATTGTGAATAACTTATAGAAATATAATATATTCTGTTTTACCACAAAAATGGCAATTATAGCTATTATTCTGATATCTGAGCTTGTCTTTAGACCACGTGACCTCCATTGATGGCTATACTCTGTTAAAAATCTCTTGAGAGATTTTAACAAAAAACCAAACTTTTTACAAAAAAATCAGGGATTAACTTTGAATGTAAAAATGGATTCATTAATCATTGGTAAGTATGGGCAAATTGTTGTTTACTCCAGGAAAATTCATTTTTTGGCCGAAACGAAGCGTATTATCCCTTTAATCAAAATTATGCTTTCGAAAAAATGCCATGTATAAAAATATCATTTCCAAACCATCTTTCACCAATGAAAACATAGTAAAAATAACCAGAAGTGTCTTCAGTTTTCTTGTGTAACAATTTAGGATTGAATGATGTGTTATAATAACAAAACCAATTTAAGTGCACTATTAACATGTAGGTGGACTTTGAAGAAATCTTCGCCGAGCCCGATGGAACCCACAGCATTGACTGCGTTTGGACCAACTCTCACAAATGCTTCACTTGTGGGAAAAACCTCTGCTACAAGATCCTCACGTTCCTCTGTGGCATCTTCATCGCCCTCTGCTGGGGCTGCGAGTTCGCTGGCATCGCTTTCGACCATATCTGGTACTATACCCCGATGTACAAGGCATGCGAAATCAACTTGGGCTGCTTCAAGAAGTTCTATTCCACTTGCATCCACTGTCTGTGTGACCCGATGTGCGAAGCCTGCAGCTTGCTATTCTCGGCGTTCAAGAAATAGTTAAACATGGCACGCAGCAAAGACGTTGCGGTCCGTGAATGGTTAGAAAGTTCTCGGGACAATGGCGTCATTAATGCACACAGCCTTTCGTTAGAGTCTCTTTTTGCCATAGCAAAACATATTCATACTATGCAATTCGGAAACCTTAAATATAGAAACTCTTAATCTGGTCTCTAGTCTTAATATTTGTGATTTTGCGTCTCCTTTGTTGTTGTACTTGTTGTTGTGTCTGGAATTAAGAGTAAACTTTAACTATCGATTTGTTAAGTATATTTCACTCTTTTTCTGATGCTGTGATATTGTAACCAAGAATATACTTCTTTGTCAAGAATCTGTGTAATTACAGTTAATATGTATTAACATTTAACGATTTTGTAGATCTTTGGAATACAAGAGTTCAACTTGATTAATTATGTTATATATATATTATCAACACCGTTTTTTGGAGATCACAATTTATCACAGTTGAGCGCGCAAATTGTATATATTTCAAATAAACACGACTAGATTTCGTTACGATTTTTTAACATTCTTTTCTTCTGGCGAACGTTTTGAGAACAATTTGTTTTAACAAATCTTGTGCAAAGTATGAGAACCATTGTCTATAGCTATGGGAACGAAGACATCGTTTAATTTAAGTCTCCAGTTTTCTTAAAGTGCACGTTATTATAACGAAAGGCCAGCCTTAAGGGTAGGGAATTTCTCCCTCTAATTTCATACATTATTAGCAGTCAGAAGTCAAAAGCCAAATTAAAATATGGAATAAATGACCAGTATGTATCTCAAAACTTAAAGCAAAGAAAAACTGAAAATTAAAAAAGGACTATCACTCCGCATCTGTACACAGAGTAACGTCAGGTATTTCCAATATGAGTAAAAAGAAAATGTACTCATTAATGAGATATGCATTTTTATCAAAATAATTAATTCGTAGCGTCCCAGAAATGTTTGGATTCATATTAAATATATTCTTGTATCGCCCATTTAATTTTCTTTCACATTTTGACCTCAAAGACGCGGAAGAAGTGGTACAAAATATTTCGCCTATTTATAACGTCAATAATTACCTCCACTTAGGTTAGGAGGTTATGTTTACACCCCTGTTTGTCTGTCATCAACATAACTCAAAAAGTTATTGACCGATTTTGATGAAATTTTCAGGGTAGGTCAGAAGTAGGCCAAGGAAGAGATGATTAGTTGTTGGTGGTGATCCGGATCAATAATCAGTAATCAATAATAATAATAAAAAATCGCTGCCTTGGCGGAGGTCTGAGCTCTCGGAGTGCTTTTCTAGTTGTAATTTACAAACAAGTGCCTTGGATGTGTCGAAACTGAATGCGTCGGGAATCTCAACTACCACAACATGGACGCACCCGAGCTCGAAATACGTTACGTGGCATGGAATGCGTCGAGATAGTTTTACATGGTTATATGGTTTTATTGTACCTCAGGTTAAGACCTTTCTAACGCATGCTTTTTAGTTGTTTTAAAAGTCTTTTATAATTATTTTCTTGAATTATTTGTTTAATTTCAGCTTTTATTACAAAAAAAAAAATAAAAAATAAGAAAAACATAAGCAACACGACAGATGTTTAACAAAACAACAACAAAATATATATATATATATATATATATATATATATATATATATATATATATATATATATCACATCCTTAGACCTAAGTTGCAATTATGCCTGCATGCAGAAATAGTTGACCATGTATGATAATGCTTCAGCTAACATGACATAATCACGGCATAATTATGATTCGAAGAGACATCGTTTCAAGAATTTTTAATATTTAAACGGAGGAACTCTCTCAGCATTTCCTTGTTTCAAAGGCATCTTCAGAACAAAAAGTAAACCAAGTTTATGAGAGAGAGAGAGAGAGAGAGAGAGAGAGAGAGGTGCATTATGCTTGCGCAAGTCATGAATGCTTTCTGTAAGTAATGCGAGCACGGACAGGTACGCTGCATACAAATGTACATAAGACTTAGTGCTCGCTCCAAACACCATGGAACCGCCATATTTTTTCTGTCTACAAATACAGGATTCTTCCCACCATTTCAGACAAGCTGCTCAATGGTAGGATACCTGCATCGGTTTTTTTTTCTTTTTTTCTTTAAAGTAAGTTGTCTGTATGTCTTGCTGCTTACTTCCTTATTTACAGGTCGGTCAGCTTCTTTGGTATTTTCGTCTATTTCTCTGTCGGTTTGTCCCTATGTGTGTGTCTCTCTCTCTCTCTGTCTCTCTCTCTCTGTGTGAATGTGTGTGTGCGCGCGCGCGTGCATGCGGGTACGTCCGTTTTTATGTCTGTATTTCTTTACAGTTGACACATGCATATCTTTCTCTCTGTGACTGTCGGCTGGCTGAACTCTCTCTCTCTCTCTCTCTCTCTCTCTCTCTCTCTCTCTCTCTCTCTGCACGCTAAATTGTTTTCAGGGCAAGTGGATGAAAAAAATTAGTTCGGCTAATAATCCTTTCCAATTAAGTTCATAGCGTAAACACCATCACCAGTGCTTATTCTAACTCACTCCCACATAAACCAAGAGTTTTTTCTTGTTTAACATTTCGTAGAGGAGTGAGGAGATCAAAACCAAAAAGGATTTATTGTAAAAAAAGTATTTTTTTTCTTTTTGGTATAGACAATTTTCAATTATTTTTTCTGGTCCTTCTCAGTCCCATCCCCTTCCAGGGTAAAAAAATATTTTAAAATCATACGTGCATATGTGTTCATTAGAGTCTGCATTAGTAGAAAATGTTTTACCACCTAGATTAAAGAAACCAGCAACACAAAAACGATTATATGAAATAACAATTAAATAATAAAAAGTATAAATGAACAGTTTAACAGTGCATAAACAACTGTTAAAGCAACTTTAACCTTTACAATTTTTAAAAAATAATATATTTTTAATTTTGCAAAACAAACGTAACAAATAGAAAAAGACAAATATAGATCTATCCAACTTTAACCTCATTAGAAAGTCTGCGGCAAAATCATCAAGTTATAGGAGGATAGATCACTTTAGATCAATAAGAAAAAATTTGCTGTACAAATTTTGTTTTGTACCCGTATTCCTATGCTTCATTATGCCAATTTCTGTCTAATTCACTGAATCCTTTATTATTTCTGTATTTTATCCATAATTTTCTCTTTGATTTGGGGGAATAATCGGCGATTTAGGAACCCGGTGACAGGCAATGATCATTTCTAAGAGACCAGCACTCTAAGAAAATAATGAAGAAATTGAACAATCTTCTTCTCTACTGGTACCGCAGGCGCATATAATTTGGCGTTGATTTGGGAAGGTGCGCCCGCAATCCTGGCCACGGTAATCAAGAGCGCATGTGCCAAGTTATAAAAACAGCATGGTATGAGGAACACGATCAAAAATTTAGGCAGGTCCGCACAGACAATTGCAAGGTACGAGTTACACACAGGGAGAAAAGAACTATAGTTATCGTATGGGACTTAGAAGAACAACGTTCACCTCCATTCGTTTGTCCATGTATTATATTGTTCATTATTTATTTATTTATTCAGACATTCATATATTTAGCTACTGATTTATTCAGACATTCTTTTATTAAAGATTTAAATAATTTTGTTCTTCCAGATGGCGAAAACTGTTGTCTTCGTTCTGTTGATGGTCATTTCACTGAGTTTTTTATGGATTGCAAAAGTACAAGGTAAGTTTATTTTTGTTGTGCATTAGCTGCCCTTCAATTTTCCAGGTAGCGTACTGTATGACAGGTGTGACAGGAATGGTAGTCCTTGGAAAGGAGGTCCGGGGTCCCATATGATTAGTACAGGTTGGAGAAGTATTGGAGTCGTTACATACTGTAGGGCGAATCTCACTTACATATAAATGAAAAACGGACTTCGGTTCGTAGCGGACTACCATTCCTGACACATCCGTATTTGTCAGTCGCTTCTAATACAGTAACAGAAGGCAAAAGATGGGGAGAAGAGATTTACTGTCACAACAGTGAAGTTCCAGATGGCATTTGAACCTGTATATGTCTATAATTCTTAAACAAGGACAAATTATTTTATACAGTGAAATATACTAGCACCTTCTCTCTACGATTCCTTTGTCTCATTCACCCGAAAATCTGCCCCAAGCTTTCCGGTCTAAGTGACACGAAAAGTAAGAGATGACCGCAAATCTGCCCTACCTGTACGGGAGTTCACGTGATCCGAACGCAGTTGACTTTGCGCAGGGATTGCGCTTAGCTGATTATCCTTTGGTCTCGTCTCGCGTGCGAGCCCCTTCCAACGATTTGTCCGTGCCTTGACTGAAAAGGCGCAGATGGGAATGGTTTAGATTTAGGCTGTCAAACTACTTACGCTAAAATATGTTATAACAATGAGGGATGCAATTCAGTGATAACTCTGATAGGAAAAGAAACCTTACCCTGTTTGACAATGAAATGGGTTGCATTAAGGAGGGGGGGGGGGCGCCAAGTTTTGGTGCTTTCACCAATACGCCACTTCCTCGAGTTTGGCCGAGTTGTGTGAAAGGTCCGTGTTACGTAAGGTCCATTTTTGAAAGAGAAATATTACTGAGAGGTTTAAACAAAAATAAATAAGTAAACATTTTGTAAGAACTATAGCCTATTTCTAGCATCAAGGAGGTAGGCTGAAATACGACCATAATGACCGGGTCATATTATGACCTAGGTACCCTAATAAATGCAACGAAATGGATTCACAATTGAATTTTCTTTCTTTAGGCAAGACTTCGTTCATCGTGCTGGGAGACTGGGGCTACAACTCATCCCACCAAGCAAAGGTTGCCAAGGCAATGGGCGAGTGGGCGGAGGCTAACAATGCCCGTTTCGTGCTTACTGTTGGAGACAACTTCTACAACGAGGGTGTGAGCAGTTTAACTGATCCGTTATGGAACACACTCTACCGGGACGTTTACGTTGACCCGAGTCTTAACATCACGTGGTACGCGTGTCTAGGCAACCACGACCATTACTGGGGCAACGCAATCTACCAGGTGAAGGCTCATCAAACAATGGACTGGAGATGGTACATGCCGAATTTGTATTATACTTTTGAAGTACAAGACCACGAAGGCGACCAAGTGACGATCGAGTTCATTGTGGCCGACACCGAAAATTGCAAGAGTAAAATGCAGATGAAGTGGATGAAGAAAGCTATCACCAGATCGTCGGCTGACTGGACAATCGCTGTGGGCCACCACCCCGTTCTCTCTTCGGGAAAGCATGGCGGCACACCTACCATGTACAGCTCCAGCTCGTACCGTAAAGCCATGGAGGAAGAAAAGGTCGCCTTTTACTTTTCAGGCCACGACCACAGTCTGGAGCACATCAGCCACGGCACGCGCCCAACCGAGTACGTCATTTCCGGTTCCGGGTCGAAGCTGTACGACCGGAGCGAAGAGAGCCTTCAGGACGTCGTAGATAAAGGATACACGAGTGAGTTCTTCGAATCCACACCAGGGTTCGTGGGGGTGACAATTCACAACAATGTGGCTAATGTGACATTTGTCGACAAAGGCGGCAATGTTATATATTGGTTTTTAAAAGAAAACCCCCGTGCCGCGACAATCTAGTGGGATTCGTCTGAAAAATTGAAAAGAATCTGGACACCGTTCTTGCTTTAAAATGGTCATTTATTGTCATTCATTGCTGAACATTGTGTGGCATGTTTAGATCATATACGAGAGATCAATAAATAACCTGCAAATCAAATTATTCTTTGGAACTTAAAAAAAAACTGTTTGGCCTATACGCTTACCGCAAAAATCTTTATTTGAATAAAAAAATAGGAGAGCAAAAGATAACTGCAGTGCAAGGAGGGGACGGCCACCTCTTTCTAGTTTTTTTACATTTTATATATTATACAAAGAGCTGACAGCACATTCATGTATTAGTTCACTGCACCGGGCTACATATAGGCCTACCTACTTTAAAAAAACGTATTTTCAACAGTTGTCATTTTGTTAAGTTTACGAGCACGTGGTCTCACGTTACGTCACGTAGCTCTGTTACAATGCCATCTACTGATACACTCCCTGATGAATTCTGGGCACTTTCTGTGTCTGTGTTGTCCTGACCTCGGATTTCCTTGATCTCAGATACCATTCGTTTTAAAGACCTACTCAATCTCTTGTGGTCTAATGAACCAGTCTCCAAATTATAGGCGCGGACTATGTCGCCATTTGCATAAATATTTCCATTGTCACCAAAACCTTGTAGATCCGGGTCATCGCCATGGAAACTGTAATAGTAATACCCGGCTTTGAGTGGGGACAGAGACAAGGGAGTGGTTACTTTTACGTCATTCACCGGGGGCGTTTTCTCGCGGCTTGCGCTTGCCGTTTCTGTTTCGGCGCTAGGCGGCAGCACCTGCCCATCATTGCCTTTTTCCTGCAAAGACAAACAACATTGATTTTGCCCGTTGGTTTACTTTAGCGATCACGCGAGCGCATACGACCCCATTTTTTTTTTTACATAAGATATATCCAAAATAAAATAATTTGAGTCAAACAGAGAGCGAGAGTATTGAGGATGCTATAGATTAATACATGTATCATTAAGAATAAGTAAAAATCCCCCAAATCGTGGGCAAACAAAACAATATGCATGGAATGCATGATGTCAGAATTGCGTTTTTACGTGTCTCTATTTTATTTTATTTTATTTTATTTTATTTTATTTTATTTTTATATAGATTTCAAACATATTATAAAAAGCATTTACCTTCGTTTTTCCATCTGTTTCGTACCGCTCTTTTTCGCACACTTCTTGACTCCTGCAAATGTAACTGAATTTGTTAACCATACATGGTATAACCGCAATTGCGGATCCAGAAGATATGGATGGCAAAGGTAAATTATCCACACCCGAGATATTTCAGAGTAAAAACAAAATAAATGTGCATATATTTGAAATTATAGGAAAAGAGGTGTACCGGCTAGTGCAGAAGGCAGTGTAAACGTATAAGGAAAAAGTGAGAGAGCAAGTTGAAAAGCTATCTTACGTGCAGCAAGCTACATGTACCTGTACCGTGTATTAATACAGGTCAACTTCCGACATTAAATGCCTACTCTTGATAACGTGTTTCTTTAACGAATAAATAACCTATTCCTAAGTACTGAAATTACGTGTACTGGCACTATTTGCTGTATCGTTAGTTATTTATGAGAAAAATATGAATTCATTACCCTGGTTGTGTCCGTAATCCATGTAATTTTAAGAGTATAACGGTACCAAGAACGATTACAACAAAAAGCACTGCAGCAAATATACCGCCATTTAAGTACGTTGACCACAGTTCACCGTCGAGTAGCGGATCTACAAATAAAAAAAAAACGAATTAAGTTGTTCTTCTAAGAAACATTGTTCATGTGCTTCTTCAGTGTCTGACTTGTACATAAAACACGAGAATCAAATGTCTTTCTGTCGGTGTGTGTGTGTGTGTGTGTGAGAGAGAGAGAGGGGGGGAGGGAGAGAGAGGGAGCACTGTTCATTCTTACCCTCATCATAACTGCTGATGTTGAAAAGGGCAGTGGCATTGGATGCCATGATGTAACCATATCGTACTCTACTATACACTCTGCTGGATCATCCCAACTTAAAGCACGTCGCAGGAAACTTTGGATCCTAGCTGCCCGTAAATTAGGTATCAGCCTAAACAGAGAAGCCGTTAATAAGAAATAACTGATTTCATGCAAAATTACTCTGTTTAAAAGTCTGATGTATTACTCTGTAAAACTTTCTTTCAATAAAAATAAAAAAAGAAAATTAATATAAAGAATAATAATCAAATAAATATGCCCGCTACATCAAATGCTTTAGTTGCGACAAGACTACACTACGTGTATGTCACAATCATGTCTTCACTGTTTTCATTATCAATCACATGCCTACTTCTGAAGCACATTTTTCGGATATTATATTTCACGACAAATCAACCATTATTTCCTTTCAATCAAAGCAAAATGAGTTTTCAATATACATGCATTGACCTATACTGCACAGAGAATACTTCATCGTTTTTAGGAAGGTTTACATTATTTTGTAAATATGCTATGAGTGAATAAGATTGGAAATTATTCGCCTATAAATCTACACACATTTTGCAATAGCTGTAATGACAAACAACATTTGTACGTGGCTATTAGAATGACTTTGTGAAACACCGTACGTTAAATCATGCAGCGCGGCCCATCTTACTGTCTCATGTAAAATAAAATTCAGTCTTGCAGTAAGGAAAACATACCTTTCAAACAGTAAAATAATCATTCTTATTTGTTTCAAATCATGGTTTATACATAATACGTGTCCGTAGACTTCATTACATTTTTGACACTTTTTGACGCTAAGCAGGAGTCACTTAAACGCAAACATCTGATCATTATCATTAATGTGGTTGAACTAAATAACTTCGCGCTGAGTTGTTGACATTATGAATAATATGGACGCTATCATCAATCTGATATAAAGACAGGCTTCTTTTAGCGTTGACCTTTTAAAATAATAACTCTCAATGGTACAGATATATACATGTATACACTCTCATCTTGGATCCCTCCTGCTACGATGAAGTATATATGCAGTTCTATAATATATATGTAGGGTTCTGTGCTATGATACATTTGTAGGACTACCTCCAGTATATAAATGCCGTCCAGCTCTAGTTTTTTTTTCTTTTTGCTATGACATACACACAAAACTGCCGTCTGCGTGTCACTGATCACAGAGTGTTATGAATAGAGCAATATTCATTTACCTCTTCTTCCAGGTAATTTTCAGCTCAGCGTCCTACTCTATACAGCCACGCTGCCCAGCGTGCTCGTGGACAAATGTCGATAATGCATTGACGTGCTAAATGCATGTAGGCCTACATGTACTCGTATACGGAGTGCTGTGACACGTTAAACTTTGTGCAACTCTTTGCCTTGGGCAGTTTTAAAAATATAAATGCAGGTCATGAACCGTAGAATGTACCACAAAACTGTCATTTTTTATCTTTTGTGTCGCCTAAATAAATATGAGTCGCGTCCTCATCCATTCTGTTATCATGAAGTTTGTCATTTACTAAAAAATAGCGACTCGGAATGTTCTTTTCCTTATCGAAGATGACAGGAAGGCCAAGTTTAGAAATCATGACAGTTTTATTTATGATCCCGTGAAGTTATCTTCCTCACCTTGACTATGTGTCATTGGAGAGGGAGGTTGTGGCAGCTTAACGCATTTAAAACTGGTCTTTCACAATGACGTTGCACTAAGCATCATATCATGATTCCTGAGCTTTTACTTTTCAAATAAGACTTATATAGCGTATGATGCTGAGCATAAACTTGACGCATGAGTCAACTTGACTTCACACTTTCAGGAGGTGATTAATGACGTATAGGTATGCAGCTGACAATTCTATTTTTGTCACCCATGTGAACAAAATATCCACATGGTTGGAGGGCATCTTCTTTAAAAATGTGTAAAGAACAATAAAGGGTGGCATTTAAGTTATTCATTTCCTCGCTTTCAGACATTGGAAATTTTGAATACTTATAAAACAATGCCACGTCAATAATGCAAGGGCCCATGCACTGACATCATGTGTATATGACGCAATTTCTACTACACATGTATGACGTCGCATATTTTTTGGCCCTAGCAACAATTCATCGCTAACCAAACATATCATCTCTAGATCTACAACGATCAGGGGCGCTTATTTCCACGGTTTTAAACGATACGTCACTTGAGAAGGCGGAGATTAGGGAAAGGCGTAATTATAAGTTTAAATTTATGAATTTATCTAATATAGATCTAGGTTATTGTGGTTCTATTTAAATAATCCTGTATTCCCCCACCCCCACCCCTTAATACTGATTTATATTAAGGCCCTAAGGCAACCACACGTTCTGGTCACTCCTTTCACTGTCCTTTCGATCGTTCACCTAAGCAACTGCGGGGAAATTTGTATGGACAAATCTCCAAAATGCTAAGCTCCAGTTTCTCTTTATATCTCTTCTGTGATTCTGGGGTTAGTCCCTCCTCATACTCTTATCCTGCTGTGAAGTAAAAAGTTGTATATATATATATATATATATATATATATATAGCAAAACGAGCTGTTTTTGACGAGCAATTTTTTATCATCCGTCCATTATAAAGTATGGGGAAAACCTACCCTGAGTGTCAGAGCAACGTAAAAATTAGCTTGTAAATATTAAATATACCTTGGAGTCATTTTTACTAGTATTGCTTGTATTGCTGCTATGGGTTATATATGAAATCAAGATCGAGCTGGCAATACCGGAATCTAGAAAATAGGGTAGGAAAACCGGGAGTCGCATCACATTTGTCCCCCAAGCATTGTGCGTAACAACGCTCCGCCCACTTGTCACGTCACGGGTACTTCTACAGGTAGAATGGAAGGTAGAGGGAGAGGTATTTTTTCGATGCTGTCGGTGCTTATCCTTTTAAATGTGCTGCAAACATGTGCATCCAAGAAGGGTCCCCCAAATATCGTGTTCATACTCACAGATGATCAAGACACTGTTATTGGAGGAGAGGTAATGGACTATTTATAGCACTTCTAACATTGTTTTGTTTTTTATCACGAGATCTTTTAAGACCCAGTATGATAAAACAAAAAAAAAAAAAAAAAAAAAGGGGCAAAGCGATATTGTAAATTATGTAAGATAAATCAACATTAAAGTGATTTTGCATAAAGGAAAACTGTAACCTACATAGCTTGATGTAGAACTGAAAAAAGATCAAGTACATTATTAGTGCCGTAGGTTGCATCACATGATTTGAAGAGTCACCTGATACATGTACTAGTACATGTAGCTATAAATTATTTATGCATGTTTTCTTTATTTTAAATATATACAACTAATATTTTGTCTGTCTTGTCAAAGGGGTTGACTGTGGTAAACGTAAGAAAGCAGATCCAAAGCAATCACTACACAGACAGAGGCGGATTTAGAGGGGGGGTCAGGGGGGTCCTGAACTCCCTTTTCGGCTTCTGAAAAGAAATCCCACTAATATTCCCCTCTTGGAATTAGAATTTTGACTAGCTGACTTATAGTACTGATACTAAACCGTACCAAATGGCACTGTTCACCCTCGAAAATACCAAAAGTTTTCGGGGCCTCCCAGCGGGCCCAAATCTCATGCCTTTTTTTTTTTTTTTTTTTTGGAGGGGGGGGGGTCGGGTTCACATCTGCGCTATCACTCCTTCAAATAATCCTGGATCCTCCCCTGCATAGATAAATACGAGATTAACTTATTAAAGAAAATACCCGGTTTTCTGGTTGAGTTCACTGACTGTTGGTATTTTAAAAAATCCAAATGGAACTCCCAGACGACTTCCATCACAATTTCAGGAATATATTTGATGAATGAAGACTAGATTTTAAATTTAGAGATATTTAGATACAGACAAAACTGATAATGATGTAATTGTTATGTTTTCCCATCCAATTCCAGTGCCACATTGAGACTTGTGTTTTTTGAGATCATACAATTTTTTTTTTGTCCACCAATTTGATTCTTTCAGTTCAGTACAAAACATTTGGTACATGCTTTGTGATTATTGCAACATATAATGAACTTGTGTTCATACTTCACAATTAATTAAACTACCAGTAGTATCCTCAGCACAAAACAACTTTCTTGATGTTTATTCTTTCCATTCAAGGGACTGACCTCAAAAGAGGGTCTGGGTGAGAGGGTTAAAAACAAAACTTATTGAAATTGCTTTGAATTATATATACAAAATATAATATCAATCAATCTTGGTAAAAGGCAAAATTATCCATAATTTCCACACAAAGCTTCAGAGAGAGATTAACATTATTCTATGATTTATTCTGAATTGAAGCATCTACAGTGTCTTGTCATTTATCATATAAACTTTTGTATTTTAATAGACAAATGATGAAACATGAAAATAATAAAATGATGTCCAAAAAGTATATTTTCCCTTTTGAAATGGGGGATATCCTAAGAAATCAGTCTTTTTAATGCATATTTATCTGGAAACAAGAGCGTGCAGGCATGTTACTACCTATACTGTACATATTCCAGTTACACTCATCTTTTGAGTCAGAACTAATAGCGCAAGAAATACAGTAGATATACAGATACTGTAAATGGCGCTACAGGTTAAAGGGTCTAGAACCTTCAAATACTGCATATTGACTCATATTGCAATTTTTTTTTTTTAGACACCAATGACAAAAACCAAGAAGTTAATTGGAGATGAAGGGATCATTTTCAGGAACATGGTATGTATACTTATTGCAATGGAGGAGCCAGGATGTCTAGAACTAGATGGAGACTGGGTCCCAAATGTAGGGTTGCGCCTTTCCTCTCCCTGTGAGGAAAAACTTTATAATAGAATTCAGTAATGTAAATGAAAGCTTTTAACACTAAAACTTGATATCCAATGAAACTATATTTTCACAAAGTTCATTAAGAGACACTTTTGTGAGTCAATGTGTTCTGCCAAAATAGGTTCATCCGCATATATGTATATTTTGATAGGAGACAGTGACATACACCCCATTTCCATAGATTAGATCGACCTACTTTAGATCGACCTAACTCCCTGGGGGTTCACGCTAAATAGCTGTCAGCCGGGCGGACACGAAAGTTAATTACCCCCTTACAGCTTGTAGTAGGCGGGACGGACATTTAAGTCGGATTATCTGAAAGTAATTTAGTGAGACTCCCCGCGGGGATAGACTGATCTAAAATCTATGGGAATAGAGCCATACAGTACATTGATAGTGGCAAAGTTTATCAGGACTTATAAATTTAATTTTTTTTGCTAACATTATTTTGTGGTTCTTATCTGCAATGATCAAGTGTAATTTTATATAGAAAAAACATGTTTAAAATCTTAAATCTTAAAATTTGTCCATTTGATATATTATTCAGTTTGTCACCAGTCCATTGTGTTGCCCTAGTCGATCCAGTATTCTCACTGGAAACTATGTCCACAACCATGGTGCTGTCAATAATAGCGTGGACGGGAACTGCAGTAGCCCCATCTGGCAGAATCAGTCAGAGATGAGAGCTTTTATCACGTATCTCAAAAAACAGAAATACACCACTTTTTTTGCTGGGAAATATCTCAATATGGTTGGTACATGTACCTTTTGATTTTTTTACATGTATTTCAAAATTGTTTCAGCCCAATTTAAAGTGCATACTTAAGTTTTTTTTTAAAGCAGTATTTAAATGGTATTATTTTCATTGTTATTTCCTTTTTTATGCACATTAATAACCATGCAATTTCTCCTTCATCATGGTTGACTTTATTTTTACTTTTTGTGCCTAGTATTTAGCCAAATTTTGTATTTTTATTTGATGACATATGCTAAGATAGCCTATAATTTAATTGTTTTAGGCCAGCTGTGTGTGAAGGTGTGTGTGTGTGTGTGTGTGTGTGTGTGTGTGTGTGGGTAGGTGTATGTGTGCACATACGTGCATGCATGCTTGCACATACTTGTGTCTGTGTACTGTGGTATATTGCAAGATATATATGTAAGGAAACATTTTCTCTGGTCTATTCCAGTATGGCAGACGTGAGACAGGGGGCCCAGAACATGTACCACCTGGCTGGGACTGGTGGAATGGGCTGGTAAGCTAATGTAACTAGAACACCACTTCACTCTGAGTATCAGAGGTCACTGGATGGCATAAAGTCATGGTACGATGGGCCACACATATGATATGGGTCACATGTCATAGGTCACACATATCATGGGTCCAAGGGTTTTCCAAGTGAACCATCCAGGCCCCAGTTTCACCAAAAAAAATTTTTTGGAAGTGACTAAGGCATACTTGGACTCTCTGAAATTTTGTAAGAAATTACAGGTGGTAATTTTAGACAGCCTGTACCCCCAATCCTGCGAAAAGGCCTGCATGGGTCACATGTCATGGTTCACACATAATGAGTCATGCATCAAGTCACGGGTCACATGTAATGGCCGGGTCACAATTCAAGTCATGTATCACATGATGGGTCACACTTCATCGGGATGTCATGGGACACACCTAATGGTTCATATCATATCAATGGGCCACACATGTCATGGGTCACACATCATGTCATGGGTCATGTCTGTGTGAATGCATTAATTGTTCATGGTACTCATCTCCAACACAGACCAGAGTTTTAATCCCACAAAAAGTTGAGGACAGAATCTGTGTTGGGCACTTAATCTTATAAATGGAAACACATACAGCAGCTCTCAAAAGTGAAGTGCTTATTGAAAATGTTATCTGGTTTTCGTAGGTTGGTAACTCCAGATATTACAATTATCACCTGTCTGTGAATGGAACAGTAGAGAACCATAAGGACAACTACGAGAATGACTACCTTACCAACATCATTGTAAGTACTGGCACTATCTTACTGACATTATATGTATTTAATACAGGCACTGTATACCTTATTGACATAAATATACCTGTACATGTAATATATATATAGTAAGTATATGCACTATCTTACTGACATAACCAAGTTTATAGTAAGTATAGGCACTACATGTACCTAACTGACATCATTTTTTTTTTCAATAGAATTTAGTGATTGATTAGAATTACTGTATATGACTTGGATACACAAAATATGGTGCTACACATGTAACAAATTTGACAATTGAGTAAATTGTTAAAGAAAAGGTACAAGGTCAGGATAATAAGTATTTTACATTTCTTCCAAGCTAATGAAGACTATAAAATTTTAGAGGAAGCAAACATTTTATAGTTTTTATCAAACTGCTGCAACTCTTTAACATCATAATTTAATCAATACCTTTCAACTTTTCTTTATATATATATGCCAATATTATCTTATTTATTTGATAATTTTAACCCAAGATCATGTTAAAACTATTTCCATTTTATGTATGTTTTCTGATATATATATATATATATATATATATATATACACCTGTATCTGATATATGTATATATATATATATACACACTCACATTTGTCGAATTATTTTTATTATATATAAGGCAGCTCATAGCATTGGGAGATTAAAAAAGTAGAAAAGAATACATGTTTGGATTTTTTAGAGAATTAACTAAATAGATGTCACATTGACTATTGCAGAACAAAAAAAATGAAGCACAAAATGCAATCAAATTCTGATCACAAGTTGCATACTACCCTTGTCGTTATATGTGGAAAACTTAAGATGGAAAGCAGCAGTATTTTCATAAATTCAGAGCAAAAGAGCAGACGACTTCCTTCAACTGCAGTCACCCGATTCAGGCCCCTTCTTCATGATGCTGTCCACCCCAGCCTGCCATGGACCCTTAATCCCAGCCCCCCAGTACAATAACAGTTTTAATGACACCAAGGCACCAAGGAATGGAAGCTTTAATGTGTATGGGAAGGTGAATGCTTCATTGCAGACTGAATAACATCTCTCTCTCTTTCTCTCTCTCTCTCTGCTGATATTATATTATATTATATTATATTATATTATATTATATTATATTATATTATATTATATTATATTATATTATATTATATTATATTATTTACTTTATAAGATATTACTATGCAATATTACTAATATAAACCAGATAATGATATTTCAAGAAACACTTAATAATATTTCAGGACAAGCACTGGTTGATAAGGCAGGCCCAGTTTCCTATGCCTGCTGATGGCATTGCCAACATAGATAAGCTTTTTAGGCGCAGGTACATATGGTGTGCAGCATATACATACAAATTTAGAATTTTTTTTAATATCTCTCATGCTGTTAGAGGTTCATTTTCAAATTTATTGAAAGTATGGAGTTAGTAGAGACTTATGAATATTTGATGTAACTTCTTTTTATCGGAACACATGGTTTTACACATATGGTTTTTGTGCGCTGTCTCCGCTGCCACGTCACTTAAGTGAGCGGCAAAACCCCAAAAAGTGCTTTATTTAAGGAGTTTAGTGTCCCCTTTATACACAGACCTGAATTATATACCATTTGAAAGCTAAGAGTCTGCTGGTCAAAGTTAGCCATGATGTGGAAATGGCAATTGCCTGCGTAACCATGGAAACGGGCAACATCCAAGATGGCCACCTGTTTTTTTTTTTGCATTTTTTCTAAGAATACAAATCATTGATAAACATAACTAAAACACTGTGTGTCATATGGCCTTTACATGTTTTGTGATGAGGGAGCTTATGGGCTAAAAAAAACACCATGCCAGAATTTCAAGATGGCCGCCGTTTTCAAGATGGCTGCTGTTGTTCATTAAAAAAAATTGGTCAAATTTTCTCTTTTTGTTCCCAATCTTTAATACATATAAAATCAAAATTGTAATGTCCACATAGTTATTTAGTTATTTTGGGGTGGATTATACAAAGTAGACATATTTTCATTTTTATATGGTATTTGGTTAAATTTGGATGAGGTTAAAAGCAGTCAATTTTAAATATTCAACATGGCCGCCCTGAAATGCAAATTTCCATGACGTGGGCTTTGGTTCACTTTAATTATTAAATAAATCATTTTTATTACCAAGGTCACATACAAATTTGTGCTATATGTTAAATACTACATGATGCCTCACACAACCTCTTCAAGATGGCCACCATTTTCAAAATGGCCTGCATGGGTCACATGTACAATGTCTTGTGAAATATAGATCTCATACAAGGAGTTATTATCCCTTTAAGTGTTGATTGTGCTGTTATAAACATTATTTATTATTGTATCAAAATTGACAAAATGACCTATTTTCTGCATCTTTTTAAGGTGTGACTTATATGGGCCTGAAGACCTTTACTAGTCACATTTGTAATTTTCCCTTGGGTATAAGTTCATTGCTATAAAGTCAATTAAGATTCAAGTGGCCATTAAATGAGATTACGTAAAACACACTTGTTGATACTGTAAACTCCCATAAGTTAAAGGGATAATAACTCTTCATATGAGATCTATATTTCACAATAAAACATTGTGAATAACTCATAGAAATATAACATATTCTGTTTTACCACAAAAATGGCAGTTATACCCCAGTAGCTATTATTCTGATATCTGAGCTTGTTATTGGACCACGAGACCTCCATACATTTCTGTACACAGTTATAATCTCCTAAGAGATAATTACAAAAAAAAGAAAAAAAACTTTTTAGAAAAAATTCAGGGACTAACTTTGAATGTAGAAATTGATTCATTAACCATTGTTTAACCATTCATTAATTGTTGTTTACTCCAGGAAAATTCATTTTTTGGCCGAAACAAAGAGTTATTATCCCTTTAAGTTCTCTGCCAGATAAGTGTCCATAATAATGAAGCAGTGATAATTATGCAGGTACCGGTAAATATTGTTTAATATTGCAAATAAGTTTTCAAAAAAAAAGTGTTTTTCATACGATTTATGTGTTGTGCGCTATATCAAAAAGTACAACATCACCATATTCAATGGTGAAATTAAAATGTCATGTAGTAACTTCAAAATTACAGGTAGCAGAAATGGCCCTATACTATTGAACTTGAATAGGAAGTCATATATATATATATATATATATATATATATATATATATACTGGCAATCTAACTGTATCCATGAAATTGACCTCTGACCTACTTTTTGCCATGGAGTACGTGAACTTTGCAAATTTTCTGTCCTTTATATACCCAAAACTGGCAGAGATACACCATAGTTACTATTAAGTGTGAATAGGAAGTCATATACTGGCAATATAACTGTATCCATGAAATTGACCTCTGACCTACTTTTTACCATGGAGTGAACTTTGCAAATTTTCTGTCCCTTATATACCCAAAACTGGCAGAGATACACCATAGTTACTGTTAAATGTGAATAGGAAGTCGTATATCTAACTGTAACTGTGAAATTGACCTTTGACCTACTTTTTACCATGCAGTGAACTTTGCAAATTTTCTGTCCCTTAATTTATGTCTCCAAAACTTGCACTAATACATATTTACTATTAAACTTCAGTATAGGAACTCATATATGTTGACAGTCTTCCTGGGACCTTGAATTTGACCTTTGAACTACTTCACAAATTGGATTTAACCTTTTACTTTTCCCCATGATTTTGTTATAAATTGTAATTTTCAACAAAAATATTGGGATCTCTTGTTTACTGCATTTTGTATATGAGCTTTTGTAGATCGATCTAACAGGTTCGGTCCATCTTCGGGGGTTATTTTCTGGCTTAATTCTGCTTAATTGGCTTACGGTAGATGTCTGGCACACTTGCTAAAGCTGCTAAACGATACATAGTTAATTACCCCCCCTACCAGCTTAAGTTACAAGGCTTGACAGACAACTAAGCTGCTTAAAGGGATAATAACTCTTCGTTTCGTCCAAAAAATGAATTTTCCTGGAGTAACCAACAATTTTCCCATACTTACCAATGTTTAATGAATCCATTTTTACATTCAAAGTAAGTCCCTGTTTTTTTTCTAAAAAGTTTGGTTTTTTGTTAAAATCTCTTAAAGGACAATAGTCATATAAAAATCCATTTCTCGAATTCTGAAGATCCAGCACTTAATCTATACACTACAGTTATGTTTTAATCGATCCCCGTCATTTAAAAATTATAAAAACAATCTATAGACAAAAAGCGTTTTAGTAAACCTCACCTCAATATGCATAAACTAAGCAACAGATCTGGGTCATGTGGTACTGTGACGACAATCACGATAAAGGTCTATGAGACTCAACTGAGCTGCATGGTGCATACAGACGGAGAAGTTAAGGAAAGTTGTGTTGAACGGAGTTGAGGAATTTTCGTTATGCCTCGGTGTGTTGCCGTGGGATTCACCAAAATTGCAGCTCTCGTTGACAATCTTTCTTTGTCTGTGACGGTCTT
>NW_019776169.1:15667-38008 GCF_001039355.2 Lingula anatina | reverse complement strand
TGTCCCCCCCCCCCCCCCCCCACTACCGTGACCAAACAACCGGAAGCCGCCTTCCTGGCTGTGAACGCATGCGCGCATAGGCATTTCCTGTGCAAGCAAGATGTCGCATCGAGATCAAGGAAGTGTGATACATCGTCAAATTCAACAGGATTGGGCCAATCGAGAATACATAGAAGTTATAACGACTAGTATAAAAAAGATAGCAGATTTCTTAAATTCATTTGGTAAGTTAAACATGCATCTAGCGGTTATAATTTTGTTTAGCTTGGTCCATAAGTGTACGTATATGTAGAAAGTAAAAGAAAAAACTAGTCTAGGATAAAGGATGAAATTTCTCAAATCTCCGTCATATCAATTGTGCATATTGACAAAATGCCTGACTCTTATTGTCTTATATTCTACTTTTGGACTGTTGAAAGTTGCAAAGGCTGAATCTCAGTAAATATGGGATTTACAATGAGAAAAGAACATCTTCATGCCTCTCAAATTCAGAAAATGTTTAAAATAAATAAATGCTAAGCACCAGTTTCACATTGGCAATTAAAGTACAGTGTAAGAGAAAATTAATACAAATGCAAACATAACTAGTAATATAGTTTTCCTGATCGAAGGCAAGAAAAGACGTTTCTTTTTTGCATATGCTCACAGGATCTTTTAATTTATCACTTGAATTGAAATTTACTGTTAAATTATTTCAGATACATCTTGTAGATCAAAATTAGCCATGCTGAATGAAAAATTGACTGCTCTAGAAAGGAGAGTGGAGTATATAGAAGCAAGGGTAAGTTTATTCTAAGAAAAAGTATGACTGCATGGTAGGTGGTTTGAGTTTGAAAACTTGCATTTCAATTTGCCAAACTTCACTATAAGCAGTTTATTTTAAAATTGTTTTTGTTGATGTTTTCTTTTAATTTTAGGACAATTTTTACGTTTAATATTACCAGCAATATTATAAAGTTATGCCCCATTACATCCTTAGTCATGTTCTTTTAAGAAAAAAACTTGTCATGGTGAATCATTTGCCTGAAAATACCAATTAAAACATTATCAGATATATTTAACATTACAAAATTATCTTGTTTTTATTTATTTTTCATTTTAGATTACAAAAGGAGAAACATTGTCTTAGCAAGCCATTTTGGAACAATGAATTTAACAGTTGAGAGAGTCTTATTATGATATGTACTTGTAAAGTTTACCAGCTGTGGAGAAAAGAATCACACTAACAACATTCTGGGTCACTGGTTTTGTCATCACTCTTGCTGAAAATGCTGGGATCAAACATGGGCTTACGTCACTGTCATGTGTGAAAAGGGAAGAAACATTGTGGGTGAAAGTGTACAAAATGTCCAGACACTGAAGCAGGATTTCCAGAGAGAACCAGCACACAAGAACACAAAACCAGTTAATTCACAAAAATAAACAGCTTTTAGAATGGATGAGAAAAATTATTCCACCAAGACCATTTTCAATTTTATATATTTAATAACCAGGTGAATGTTTAGCAAGTGTAAAGACGTTACAGTGATCATAATTGAAGGAATCACGTTCACGACAAAAAGTGCATATATCTTTGACAGTGGCTTGGGCAGACGCAAATGGTGTGTTTATGTCACAACTATTGCCTGTACATAATAAAAGGACTGTTGACTCCTGAAGTATTATGAGACCATTCACATTGAATTAAACTGTTAAACTCAAAAGTAAACATTTAATTTAATAGCATTACAAATATATGTATTTACCAAAATTCAAATCACCCATTTGTAAAGCATATTATTGATTGTCAGGTAACAGATAACAGAACCNATATATTTTTTGCGTATTTTGAAAATTCTTGTTGATTGCATTTTTATAGCTTGTCAAGCATAGACCTGGTGGCTGTGTCCCTTATTTTGTGTATGTGGGGGTCTATACGAATGCGCTTGCTCCAGCTGGTGGTACAATATTCGGAGGCGGTATCGCCTCTCTGATCCTCTAGTTTGTATTATTTTTTGTATGTTATACTTGAAGTTGAATAGTAGATCAAGTAGTTTCAAATGCCTGACAGAAAAGGATTTTTTCAAACTTCACTACATAAATCACACAAAGGTTTTGGTATGTAAAGAATACCTAGCACTTAATGCTTTCATGTAACACAGTGTAGTTATGTTGGTGACAGTATTATATGTGTGAGACTATGGAGTAAAATGATTCCAAGTATAAAATTGACAGTAATTCAAAAAATTGGGGTGGGGGTGTTCACCATAGCTGTCACCATCTTTTTTTTTTCACATTTTCTGATTACTATTGTTATTGATGTTGAAGTATCTTTACAAGTCTTTTTTTTTTTTGTAAACAATAAAAGATATTGAAACTTTACTATCTGTCCTAATCTTTTTCCAGTTGTACTAGGTCAATATTAAGCATTTCTTTTCTGAAACTTAAAAAGAAGAAAAAATGAAGTCATGAGGGTCATACTTTTTATTTTAATACCTCTGCAATTTCTTTCAGATAGGCATTGGAATTTATGCCTTTACATCAAGAAGAGATACACCTGCTATTCATTATTTATACATAGTGTCAATATTTCTAAATCTGTAAAAGTTTTTAAATGAGACTGAGAATTGAAATTCTGAAGCAAAAAGAAAACATTTAGTTTAACTCCCACCAACCTTTATTAACAATATATCACTATAAAAGGAAATAAAATCTATAAGTAATATTTTCATATACAAGTGAGCACTTAGAGATTCGTTGAAATAAACAATTTCCGGCACTGAGGTGCCTTTTAAAATTCTTTATAGAAAATGTGTTCAATATGTTATCCATAATTTGTCAACAAGATTTGAACAGGTCAAGAAAAAATGATTATCATAACTAAGTTCATTGTGTAACAAATATTGCAAATGAAACATTTCAATTTGAAGTTAATTTAAACTTGTCAATTATGCATCACACTTAAAAGAACGAAAAACCTCATTACATAGTACATAGGCATGTAATATTTGAATAAGATAGGAAATGATCTAAACTGGACCACCATTTGAAAGTGAGCAAATCAAATACCACAGTCTTTGAGCATTCATAAAAAAAGCACTTTCAGATTAACAAATAATAATACATTGTTGAAACTTTCTTATCATTATATTGTAATTTGCTATAGCAAAAATAAATTTTTTTTTATCAACCACGTTACCTGGGGGGAAAAAGGAGCACTGAAGCATATAGAGTACAACATCAATAATCTCTTTCTTAAAGAGCGAGGGCCCATCAAATTATGGGTCCTAGGATAGAGTATAGTGTATCTGATCTGGTATATTGCTGCTCCTCTAGACTAGAATAATAAATGGTATGAAATTACTGTATTGTGAAACATAATCTGTATTGACGAACATTAAAACTGCAGAACTTGAGAAACAATGCAAAATTTCATATTCAAGATGTAAAACACATGTACGTGTAGCTATTTTAATTAATAAATGCATTACTTGTGTGGAAAAAGCAGAACCAGTGACTAACCTTTTTACCCTTGTAAATAAATACATTCTAATTAAAAGCTAAAAGCCAAATGGCATTCCAGATGAAATAAGACTTAATAACCTAAACTTGGATCGAGCACAGGAGATAAACATTATAAGAAACATTGCGTATAGACTGTATACCCTATAGTAGTTGCACTGAGAGCTGCAACATACCATACATGCATACAGTTGATTTAACAGATATTCATCAGTAAGACATCTTATACGAAACACATAAAAATGGTATCAGCTGCAACAGGGCAAGAAAACGTTTAGGAATGTATTGCAAATTCTAAAGACTGGAATTCCGTTTCTGATCACCATGTATAAAGATAAAAAGAGAGGAAAAGAAAAAAAGTTTGTATTATGCATATGAAAACTATGTAATATTTATGCAAAAATATCAATATTGTTTTCTTTATATCACAGTTTCATAACATGAACTACTGAATATTAAGTAAAATTTCAGACTACATCATGCATAAACCGGTATCGCATTTCAAAAATCACCCAAGAGGATTATAATTTCAAACTGGCAGTGTTGCTTTCTTTTTCAAAAAAAAAAAAAAAAAGAAGAATTCTTCGTATGAAAGAATTTTTTTTTCACACTGGGGCCATCCCAACAGCCTTTCTTAGCTGTTCAAAGATGAAGAAAGTTACAATCGTGTGTGGCCCAATCCTCATCCAGTTGGGGAAAAAACCCTTGTACAATCCCAGAATTCCCTCTGATCTCACCGTCTTTACCACACAGTCCCATGAGCTCTTGTAAAGATGGCCATGTTTTCCTGAAAGGATATAATTCAAGCATTCAAGCAACAATAAGTATCTTTTAATAAATAAAATACGCTACTTTGAATAATATTTTACAAAATAATAATAATAATAAAATAAGTAAATAAATATTAAAATAAATGGCCTCAATTCACTTCATAACAGAATCATACCATTAATAGCACAGTACGTAGAAAATGAATCAGACATATAATCTACATAAAGAACAGAAATTATTTTGTACGTCTTCAACTAAGGAATTCAACGACCAGAAGTTGCATGCACGTTTGTAAAAACAAACAGGTGTACCTTCCATCTTTTTCTGGTTCATTACTCTTGTCTTGACCACATCCACTGGTGACGTAGTGACCGCAGTCATGAAGCCTGCCACCATGGAGCTGGTGATGTGCAGGGGAATCCCCTCAGTCATCAGACCAGAGTTCAACAGCGTGTGCTTGGTATGGTCATAGGTTGGAATCTATATTGAAATTTTCATAAAAAATGTGTTAAAGGAAGGTTAAAATGTCTACATGTATGTGTTAATGCCTTTAATCTTATGAAGTGCATCACATAACATACATAGCAGTTAGCATCACAAATGTATGCTGTGGTACTATGCATCAATCTAGATACCAAGCTACAGGTTTTTTTAATATGAGACTCACTTGAAAAGGAATATGAAGAAGTATAATATTTGATAGCCTGGCACTGTCAATTAAACTGGTTTGCCATCAAAATTGTTGCCTTATACATTGTGTGTGTGTGTGTGTGTGTGTGTGTGTGTGTTTGTGTGTGTGCATGAACATATGCATAACTGTGTGCATGTCATTTTTGAAACCAAAGAGTTTAATTCATCTTGGTCTAGTCTCACATCCACATTACAATTTCTGATAAAGGTTTACAATATTCCTTTTTAAGCTAAATAAAATAAATTATATCACCAAATTTCATGAATCTGCTATAACAAGGCAAACAGAGTTGAAAAAGTGGAAACAAAAATTATGCAAAATTGACCAGTTTAACTCTTCACCTGTGTTGCAGTAAGAATGGCTGCCCTCTGCACTGTGGGTCCCACCCCTGTCCACAAACCCCTTACGCCTTCCACTGCTGCTATGTCAGAGAAGGCGGAGAGGGTACTGTTGTATCGAGCTGACTGACCAGTCTTCAGCTTGCCCTCGGCCTGCATTCTGACCTTGACTAGGTCAGTGGGCGTTGCTATAGCACTGCCAATCGAACCTGAGGATTGCAGTAAATAATATATTATGTCTGATTGGTCCAGGTATTGAATAAAAATGGATATTTTCAACTTAAGTCTACATTTTTGTGAGAATCACTGTAAAGGTAAGTGTCAAATTCTGAGAGAACAACTGATTATATTTTCACTGCAAAAAGTGAAAAAATAAAAATAAACTAACTTCTGTCAGAAATTTTCCAAGTAAATTGCTTCATTATAAGCATTTGGTGGGAAAAGTAAGTATGTGCTAACCTACACCACAGGCATGCAAGCAGCAGTCAGACAGAAACACCTTTCACGTTCAAAGAGGATTGTCAAGGTCTGTGGTAAGTATGGATATTGGTATACGCACCTAATGGATTTGGTGTTGGATTAAAAAAGAAGAATTTCTAAAAGTTAGTAATCAAATCAATGTGATATCTTTAGCAGTACCAGTATTGTTTTCCATTAATTCTGCATCATCTGAAGATTGCATCTTCTGACAAGTATATTTTGTATTTGATGAAGACCTAGCGGTTTTAGAAGACTATTTAAAGAGTGGGTTAAATAGTTAAAGGGTAAGACTAATGTCCTAAAGTCTAGGAGACCATTCCCAATGCAATCCTCACCAGAGACTGCGCCAGCACAGATCTTCTTCCAGAGCGGTGTATGAGCTGGATCTGTGGCACCAAATAGTTTCTTCATCGGCTCGTAGGCTCCAAGCCGTATGGTGCTATAGCTGCCTTCACGCATGAGGCTGGCTGGTAAACTGGAGAGAGAAACCAGTACTTTTGCAGTATTTCTCCCTACCCTATAATAACTATTTAATATTTAATGTTAATCAAATTTAAGATATGTGGTGACTTTGATAAATGTCTCTGCTATTCAAACATATCCCTAAGAAATGTTCTAACAAATTTTGCCTGTTTTCCAATTCATTACAGAAAACTGCTATGCCATAATAATGTATTATAGCGACAGATTCAAGCCTCAGCACTCCTTTTTATGGTCACTGATATGAGTGTCAGAGGTTAATAATTAAGACTAACCCTTTGTAGAGTCCTCGCACACCTTCATCGTGGACTATTCGAACCCCTCCCTTTAGAAAGCCCTGGTAGTAACGGTCTTTGAACACACTTCCCCCTCCTTTAGTGAGCTCATTGTCCAGTTGCATTCGGATCTTAATCACATCAATGGGGTTGGTGACTGAAATGAATAATGTAATTTTATTATATTAAGTAATATTTTATACCTGCAATTTTTATGGCCAACTCTTGAGGTAGTGAAATCTGGAGATTTTCAGTTTTTTTTTTTTTTTTTTTTCAAAAAAAATAAATAAATAAATAAATAAATAAATAAATAAATAATGAAATGGAAACTTGGTCAAAACCCATAACCATAGTTCTACAAATTATAAATTATAAAATGAAATAAAATAATTGATAATAAATCGAAAATCAAATCTGGTTACAGATCTAGTATACCCGGGTGGGGTCTGGGTGCTATGAGATGGGGTCTTCTTTCCATGCACTTCAATGCAATATGTTAAATTATTAATCACGCTAGCGCGCGGGAGAGAGTGATGAAAAGGAATAAAAAGTATATCAGTATAAGTACCTGCAGCAGCACACATGTTGGACGTACCAGCCAGTGCAAATCGCCATGCTTGCTCGTACTGCAACGTCGACCCATCACCCGCCATCCGACCTAATTTTGAGAAGTTGCAGGTGTTAGCATGGGGAGATGCCAAGATGGGGCACAATATGGAGGATTACGCCACGTCGGGATAGAGCCACATGTCATATCAGGCCATATATTTTGATTGCATAAGGGTGCGGCACCATTGTATTGGATTTTTGCTTTAAAAATGTACTACAGATCCTTATGTTTTTTAAGTAAGTATATCATGTGTTTTAATGAGAAACAAGAAAAGTTTTCAGGGAGTCCAGATCTCCGCCAAGCACCATGCACCAATAGATTGTGGTAGTTGAGAGAACAACCATTGCACATTGTGACCGTCATCGGCCCTACCTCGCAATGGCGAAAAGTCCTTTCAAACATCCCAGATCTATCAAAATCTGATCACTTTATTTAAAGTTGTAAGTAATGTTTCACCTTTCCTGAAAATGTCATCAAAATCCATCCACAACTTTTTGGAGTTTGACTGGGGACGATCAAAAAGACAAATAAAAAGGTTAAAAAAGAAATTTCTTGCCGGAGGTAAAAGTGAAAAATACGAGTAGGCCTATGTATTTGCAGAGAGTACATTGTGTACGAGCATAATGGCCGAATTTATAAACACAAACATTCTGACCTTTTTACTACATTCAGTGGACACGTAAAACACTGGGTAGCTAAAACGGGGGCGTCTCGATAGTCCGAAGGTTCATTGGTCCGAAGGTTCATTGGTCCGAAAAGTGGTAACATTTTCATCGATTTTTTAATCAAGGGTTCATTGGTCCGAAGGTTCTATAGTGAACTTTCGGACCAATGAACCTTCGGACTATTGAACCTTCGGACTATCGCTACGGCCCCGCTAAAACATAAAATGGCTGCTGAACAGGGCACTTCACATTATTGAATACTTTTCATTTACGGTGTTCTCTTTCCTTATGGCATTTTCTTAAATTCTAGAACAAATAGGGCTATAAGTGCCAGTCTTCCTTTGCAGCCCCTTTGACTGTTTAATCCAGGAAACAGATCTAGACCTGCTTGAGGTGGAAATTGGAAACTATATAGTTGGACGTGCCCAACATGGAGGCATACCCCGGTACACGAGTGTCCTCCTGTCTTCGAAAACGACAAAATCCTTTGTGAAACTCATTGCTTGCTTATCAGCTGCATCTATGTCATTTTCATTTACAATGTCGTCAACACATCACCAGGAAGTGACGTTTTACAATGGCCAAGCAATGTACAATGTAGACGTTTCATTTCTGCTATGACGTAACAATCACATGGTATACGGGCTCTCGGTGAAGTTAGCATAAGGAAGAGTGAAAGCAACAACACTGCCCTAAATTATCTGAGTTGGAAAATTCACAGACATATGGTCTAGAAAAAAAATGGTATCTTTGGTCAAAGATCTTGATTTAGTGTTTCCCATTTCAATTTTCCTATATCTGCAAGATATATCATATAGTTCCAAGCTCTGCATAGGATTTGATAGAATTAAAACAAAAAATGGAGCTTTTTTGAAGAAGTTTAGAATTGTATTAAAATACGTTTTTGAGACAAATGCTTATTTTTATCTCAAAGAAGGTGTTTGTCAGAGTTATAAAAAAATCTGAGCTCGTCTGGGATACAGCTACAAAGTTTTAGAAAATATAACGAGCATTAACACAGGTTTGTGGACAGTCGCGCAGGAGATCCTTGCCACAAAAGGAACAATAAAATTATTCATAAGATCCATCCAAGGCAAGTTTACAGTCTAGAAAAATCTTATAAAGATTAATCTAAAACCAAATCATAACATGAGGGGCTATGTTAAAATTATTTTACTTGTCATTAACAGTAAACAGTCTGCTCACCTTGCCCGGACTTTTTCAACATGTCGGGACATAATAGGCATTTTGCAATTGCTACGTTATTCTTTTTTGGACTTTAGATGGGAGTTGGAGTAGTGTTCCACCAATGAATATTAGAGGTGGCCCCTGAAGCAAAATGAATCATTTTTGAAAAATCAAAATTGAAATGGGATGCAGTATTCTACCATCCAATTATAAGGATAAAGGCAAGCTAACCACACTGCTAAGACTTGTCATTATTAAATGTGGAGTTCAGCATTTCATTATTCTTTCATAAACGTCAAACTATTTGGAAACGATTTGGATACATTTCATTAAACTCATACTTTATATAACCATAATGAATTTAATAAAAGCGTCTTTACTTGCATAAAAAACAGGAAGAATATTTCCAACAGCGCTAATAAACAACGTACAATTAATTGTAACAAAACCGAAGACCAACGCAAATACGCTTTTAAGTCAAATGTACGTTGTGAGCTATATTAATATAGATCTAATCTAAGTAACCTTCTTCGTTATCTATTGCAAGATGTGGTCAGTCCATGAAATAAATCCATATCAAAGCCTATTGTCAAAGTTGAAGCAAATGAAGTCTTAACCTATAATGCGAAAAGTTAAGATCTCCTGAATTAATAGAGATAAGTAAAATTGTAAATCGCTATTTCCATATTTCTTCTCTGATGTTTGTGTTAACGCTGTAGTCAACACATCACTAGGAAATGGCGCCTAATATTTGTAACGAAACAATGTACAACATACACGCTGCGTCATAACGTTCTAACCTGACGTAACAATCAACAGCAAACAATGATACCCAGGTAGCCTAGTATAATTTTTCATCATACTGCCGGAGCTCTCACTTTCTCTTATCTACTCTTTTTACATCAAAATTGGTGTGCCAGTTCATTTTGTGGGCATGTATAATGAAGAATCCATCGAGGGGATATCATTAAGGGCAACCTTCCCAGTTAGGTTTCTTTCTTCACTTTGCAGAAACCTAGAAAACCGTTGCACGTATGCTCGACAATTGCATTATGGGTTAAACTGTTGCCAAAAACTGCTGATATAAAACGAATGTCGCAAAATAACCCCAAAGAGACAATAAATATTGTTAGCTTGTTAAACAAAATTACCGAGCACGAACGATAATAATCGAAATAAATTTTGTGCCAGGCATCGGTTCAGCCTCAAACTTGGCACGCCTATCTCCAATCTTTCAGGTCCCGTCGTTCGTTTACAGTATATCATCTGTATGGAATACACGCAATCAAGCCGAAAACGGTACGACCCGTGTCGTCTAATAACTATAGGTTTTGGAACACCTGTCGAACCGGACGTGTCTTACGCTCAGAGGTCGCATAACTGGCTCACGAAAAAGGATGCCACGGGGAATGTACATCTCAGCGTGACCATGCACTGTCACTTGTTACGCGATGTCAAAGAAGAGGTACTTGAGTTTAACAGTGCTTGGACACAATATTCTGTTATGTGGACAAACTGACGCAGCCAGGGGCAATCAAAAAGTACCGGTCCAGTGGTATGGCTCCTTTTTTGGGATAATGCGACATTAGTTTTGAATACTTTAATCGCTTTTGATCGTTTTTTTATAATGGTAAACTAGTATCACAGTATAAGTAGGGCAGTTTATGGTCGTTTTATGCGGATATTAAGTTTATTCACCCAGTTTTTTTTTAACATATAGCGATTTTACGACAATCGTTTGTTTTCCAAACAAGTTGACATGTACAGCCGAGCTTGCCTTTAAACGTTTATTTCCGTCAACTCGGAAAGGACCCGTGTTACATGGATGACATTCTGTCTTTTTTTATTTCCCACACGTCGGGTTTGAATGCTACTGTCTTAGTTCTGAGGATTCATTATTACAATTGTCAATGAATGTTATTAATCTGCATTTATTCTACTTATGAACTCTAATACAAGCAGAGCACAGGACCGAGCGTACTACGAACAGTATGGCACAGTGGAAGGAAAATATAACCGAGGCGTTCTATTTCGTCTCACTTATTATTATTAAACATTTTGATTTTTAAAATTTTATAACCGAGCCTTTTTATTCATTTGTGTCAGTTTCGCGATCTCCGACTGAGCATATAACGAATAAAAACGGACATTGATTGGCAATTAAAATGTTTTATTGTTAAACAGTTTATAGGGACATCTCACAAGATTTGACTGTGTAAAATACTAGTACATAGTTGTTTCTGGGACGTCGTTTTCACGAAGCCAGGCTGCGCAAGTATCGTCTCACAGGTACCTGGACCAGAAGACGGGTTCTGAATGCTGTAGAACTGTTTTCTTGTTTATGGCGACGCACTGGGGTTGTTTTAATCTTCGCATTTTTTTTTCTGTCCCAAATTGTTCAAGTCTGTAATTGCTGGAAAGAAAAAAAATACCCGAGTTCCACAACTTAAAAATACACTGTAGTTATAAAAAACGCTTGATCGCAAAACTTCGGTACCGATACCGCAAAACTTTAAAATCTTTCATTTGAATTTGACGGTGTGTTAAGCACAGTACGGCTGATAAAACCCTTCATTTTCTTAATTCTTTAGGTTTCGCATCTTAGAACGATAAGCACTAGAGCACTTTATGAAATTTAAGAAAAAAATAACTCGTGAGAATTTTACATAAAAATATAGTTTTAAGTGCCAGTTACTCACCCAATAAGCCATCCTGGCCATGCGCCTAATAGTAGTACCGGCGGTAGCCGCGTTTTCCATAGTAACCGCGCCTCAGATATCTGTTCACAATACCGGCATAGTTGGCCGAGCCACGGGCTTGGGCTGCAGCATCCAGCTGGTAACCCTGGGGGTAGTATGTGATGCGACCATCTGGTCCTGGGTAGAAGTATGTACCTGGGACGGCACACGCCACGGCTAAGATAGCGAGGAGACAGACAGCCTTCAGCATCATGGTCCTGACTTGCTAGTGAGACGATCAAATATCGACACGATGAGAAGACGTTCGGTCCGCTCTTTTTATAGTGAATTCTGTGCGTGTAACTTGCTTATTTTGGATTTCATTCATTTTTTTGTGTATTTTTCTTAAAGTAAGGTTATTGTTCTGATTCGTGTCTTTGTTATATTGATCGCGTGATTTAGGGTATATATGGTTTACAAAAGGTCATTTTGTGTTTCAAGTAGGCCTACTGGCTACCGGAGGCCCTTCCAGTTGTTAATGTAAGATACAGAAACTAGGTTTAAACGAAAAAAAAATACATTGATTTAAAAGGAAATAAAAAACTTAGCTAGTCACTCATTTGAATTATAAGATACTAATTTTACACCATTCGGATGGTTATATCTATAGTTCAGGAAGCTTTTTCTATTGGCTTCTTTTTTTTTTTTTTTTTTTTTTTTAATAAGCATTGTATCTCCAATTCTCATAGACCTGTTACATCCATCTTCATGCAAACTCTTGTCAATGTACATTTATCAACCACGTCAGTTTTAAATGCATGAAGCAGGGGAGGCTACATGGAGACCACACCATGCCCGGCGTTAATTTTTCATTAAATCCCCCCTCCCCCCATTCAATAGAACAGTCTTTCTAGATGCATGGGAACGGTCAGGTTAAGCTGGTTGAATGGAGTAAAGTTAGCCTCGGGTTATAAAACAATATTATATTTGTATAATAAATTGATTGGAACGAAGAGGGATCTTGAGCTGGCGGCATAATTATCGAAGGGACTAATTAACCAATCCTTCTTATCCCGTGGTAATAGTCACGTGACCGGGCATTCGTTTTTCGCTTAACCCACCTTCAGCCGTATTAATAATCAGTTTATTTTCAGCCACTTAACAGATATGTAAGTTAATTCAAGAATTAAAGCACGGATCACGACTCCTGTCCTCAAATTCAATATATATAAAGACTTTTTACAACTAGCAGCTAACGTCAACTGATTTCTGGCATAACCGAACTATTTCGAAAAATAAAGGAAATATATTGCAGTTTTTATTCCAGCCCACAGCATGAACTGAAATGTGAAGAAAAAAAAGGTAATGCGCACTATGCGTGAAATTGAAAAGAAAATGATGATCATGGTGATCAATGAAAAAAGATGCATTTATGCATGCACTAAACTCGTTTTTCAAAGCATTACTGACAAATAATATAAATGTCTCATCATATCATTTTTCAGTTATATGGAGGACAAATTATATTTAAATCGTACGCCATTCTATGCTATTATAGTGTTGTTTGAAAGGGCGCCAAAGTGAGCACATAAACCCATGTCACTTTTTTGTCTGCCTGCTAGTATAGGTATGTTTGTTCTTTGATAATCGTTTTCCAACTGAAGACTCGATTTTACCAGCATTCTCTTGCCGCCCCCCCCCCCCAAAAAAAAGGCGTATATTGTTTCCATGCACGTATTTTCTTTTTTTAAGTTACTTTTTGAGAATGCTATGGGATTTGTAATGCATCCTTTAAGGGCACCTCAAAGTACAATATAGATGACAATAGAGATAACCTAATTTACGGTGAAGTTACGAAAGCTTGCGTGTCTGGGTTTTGCGTGAGGGCTAACATAAAGTTTTACTTCCGGGAAATACCCAACAAAAGCCTAGTTCTCAAAATCCAATCCAATCAACCGTTGGGTCACGCCGTAGCGCGCTTATGTAAAAGTGGTTAAAGTGATTGATGTCCGGATAGATGTTTTTACCTTTGTTCTCTTTTTGCACGTGCAAAAATTCTGCTGAAAAAGGCACAAAAAAGACAGATAACTCCCCAACAAAAGCGTAGTTATCCAAAAACAAATTAATTTACCGTTGGGTCACGCCGAAGCATGCTTATGTAAAAGTGGTATGAGAGATTGATATCAGGATAAATTTGATTTACCTTTGTTTTTGTCAGCTATAAAGATTCTACTGAAACAGGCAGAAAAAGTACAGATAACTCTCCAACAAAAGCGTAGTTGTCCAAAAACAAATCAATTTACCGTTGAGTCACACCAAAGAACGCTTGTACAAAAATTGTAAAGGAGATTGATATCAGGAATTTTTTTTTTACTTTTTTTTTCTTTTTTTGCTGCAAAGATTCTGCGGAAGCGATGCCCGTGCAAATGTCCCACAAATATCCTATCTCCTTTACACTTTTTTGCGTCTCTGAAATATCACCTGAATTCCACCGAACGATGCCAATATTTTTGAAATCTATGATATTGCTATTATATGCGGAGTTACGATTTTAAAAAAAATTCAGAAATTAAAGATTGACAAATAGAAGTATTAGAAGCCACGGAGGTCGCCAATCCTTACGACGCCGCCCGCCACACAGACGCCGCACAGGGGACATAATAGTCCAGGAAATTGGNAGATAACTCCCCAACAAAAGCGTAGTCATCCAAAAACAAATTAATTTACCGTTGGGTCACGCCGAAGCATGCTTATGTAAAAGTGGTATGAGAGATTGATATCAGGATAAATTTGATTTACCTTTTTTTTTGTCAGCTATAAAGATTCTACTGAAACAGGCAGAAAAAGTACAGATAACTCTCCAACAAAAGCGTAGTTGTCCAAAAACAAATCAATTTACCGTTGAGTCACACCAAAGAACGCTTGTACAAAAATGGTAAAGGAGATTGATATCAGGAATTTTTTTTTACTTTTTTTTTCTTTTTTTGCTGCAAAGATTCTGCGGAAGCGATGCCCGTGCAAATGTCCCACAAATACCCTATCTCCTTTACACTTTTTTGCGTCTCTGAAATATCACCTGAATTCCACCGAACGATGCCAATATTTTTGAAATCTATGATATTGCTATTATATGCGGAGTTACGATTTAAAAAAAATTCAGAAATTAAAGATTGACAAATAGAAGTATTAGAAGCCACGGAGGTCGCAAATCCTTACGACGCCGCCCGCCACACAGACGCCGCACAGGGGACATAAGGGCAGTGTGCCAGGACAGTACGGACTTCGCAGGACAACTGTAACGATGTATATAATAAGGCATATAAGACAGTGCAGTTTCAAAGTTTTTTTTTTTGCTGACAGAGTAATTAATTTGGGTTATTTTTTACATGAGTTATGTAAGAGACAGATAGTGGTAATTTGTTTGCGTTACATTGACTCTAAAGCTGCGATTTCGCTTGTTACATGTTTGCATTTTCAAGTTACACAGCAATAATCAATTATTCGCTTTGTTTTGAAAATGCTTTTATATAATGCATACCAGTCGTGAAAAGCAAACCTGATAAATTAAACCTTGTTTATTCGTTACCTCACGTGTATCTGACTCGAAAACAAACTTTTCACCAGTTTAACAAAGTATGAGAGGACATGAATACCGAAAACAAGATAGCATACGTAGGCCCCTACTTATCTTGTTTTGGAAGATTAAAAGGACCTAATAACATGATATCGGAATTCCCATTTGATGAAGTGGAGATCAATCATAATTTTTGCATTAGCACGAATAAATTATATACAACATGTTGTGTTAAGGTACAATAATTAAAATTAAGTCACGATTAGAAATATGTAGACGTTGTTACAAGACATATTAAGATTCCGCTATTATATCAATTCTTTGATCATGATGATGTTTTATTGTAGAGTGTTAATAGTCAGATGGTTAAAGCTCATGTTTTACAATTATCTGGCAAAAAGTTTGTCTGACAAGGACTCTTCTCTTTTCAGGTTCTACAGGCGTATTGGTTCTTACCACGCTTTGCTATATGGTAAGTGGATTCTTTTTGAAATTTGTAATCATGAAACTTATGAAAACACTTTTTTTTTTTTTTTCAAATTTCTTGTGAAACAGATTATTCGGTCACAGGTAGATAACATTTGGGGAGGCGAAAGGGGAACAAACTGACACACTGTTCTTGACTCACTGATGTATGTGAAGTTTGCGAAATTTCAGAAATGTCGACTATTTCAGAGGATACCTGTCATACCCGGTACGTGGGAATTAATCAGACAGAAATTAGCACAGTCGTGAAAAAAAAACTAGATTTTTATATTTTAGCAGAATTCAAGTTACGTTCACTGGACACAGAAAACAGTTAAATGTTCAATGTTCACAACATGTACATTGAAAGTGTCGTGAAAACTTTATCTGATTTATTTTTTAAACTGAGCCAATTTAAACTTGACATTAAATTTGTCTGTTCATGTACCGGTACATGCAGAATTCGTGCAAACAACGTTTTGCATAGCCCTTTAATAGTACGGTACTTAAACACAAGATACCATGTGAATTATTGACGCATGGGCTAAAAACTGTTCCATTCTTTTGAAATGTATTTGGCTTTTGACAGAAAAATATATGAGGACAACTTAATTTTGATACGTAATGACTTCTTACACGCATTACAGAACTCCATTTGTTCACTTAATTTTTCTCATCATGTGCCAAACAGAAGTGATTTAAAACACTAATATTTCAAGTTGAATGACATCTGTAACAAGAAAAAAGTGCAGGGTTCTTTATAATGTGTGAATTTGTTTTATTTTTCGCACGACCGCATAGTTTATTTGTTTACTTCAGCTAAAAGTAAAGAGGTTATAATTTCAATGCTGACGGGCCTGTAACAGAACTGAAAATACAAGTCATCTGGTGCAAAATCATTAAATGACAAATATTCGACTTTTAGACACTGAAATATTAATATACACGATTTATGACGTCAGCAAAAGGGCATCGACCGGCAGCTGCACTAGAACCTCACGTTTAAACAAGGTCACTGGACACAATGGATGGACAAGAGTTGGATACGTAACTTACAAGTCCATTTCCGACGGCAAGGCTGAGGGAATTGACTTAGAATGCACATAAAGTGTGAAAGTATATGATTACCATAACGGAACATAGAAGAAACTTTTCCTATTTTAATTCACATAAAATGTTGCTTTATCAGTTAAAAAAATATGAAAAATATTCCCAGAGTTTCTTGTACTTGTCTTTTTTAAAATAAGTTAAATAAGCTTAGGGGATAGCAACACGAGATACAAAAATATGTACTTTATCAAAATGGATTTCACAGGATTCAGATTCCATCTGATATTTTATATTCATTCGCCAATGTCCTTTTCTAATCATTAAAAACACTGTACCCAAAGTCTTTATATTTCTTTTAATCCTTATGAAATTCATTGCCATTTTAATTTTTTTTTTCCATTTTTTGTGCAGGTTATGTATTTGGATGTATTTAGACGACAAGACACTTAAAAGTTACAAATTAAGGGAATAGACATGTCAAAGTATAAAAGTACTAAACCCGACCAAATGCAACCATATAGTTTCAAAAATTAAAGCTGAAAAAAAAAAACACCACAGGGTTTCGTTACATTTTTTCCACCATTTTTCGTTGCAATGTGAACTTAAATTACAGTAGGCCAAGAATACGAGCAGACATATGAAGGAGGCGCAGTTTTTGTTGTTTTTTTTTCTGACAGAATGATTAATTTACTAATCCCGACCAAATGAAGCCATACAGTTTCAAATATTAAAACTTTAAAAATACCACAGGGTTTCGTTTCATTATCTCCTTCATTTTCCATTGCAACGTGAACTTGAGGGACGGACAGTGGGCCAAGATTACTAGCAGACTTTTTATTTTTATTTTATTTTTTTATTATTATTATTTATTTATTATTATTCTTATTTTTTGCTGACAGAGTGATTAATTTGGGTTATTTAGTACATGCCTCATGACTTATGTAAAGAAAACGGTAGTAGTAATTTGTATGCGTTACATGGAGTGTAACCTGCTGCCATTCTTAAGTTGCATGCTGATAATCAATTATTCACTTTGTTTTGATACTGAAGAAATGCATTTATGTGGTGCATACCACTCGAAAAATGCAAACTTGAGAATTATAAACTTGTTTACTCGTTACGTCATGTGTATCTGACTAGTAAACAAACATTTCACTAGTTTGACAAAGTATGAGAGGACATAAATACCGATAACTAGAGAGCATACGTACTTCTCCTGTTTTGGAAGATTAATAAAGGGACCTACTAACATGATTTGGGAGTTTGATAAAGTACGTATACTGTGATGACCCATCCTTCCTTATGTTTCTTTTTTATACAAAATGTTTATTTACTAAGCAATAGTTCTCTGTACAGTAACAATAAGCTTATACATAAAGTATTATTTCACACACGCTCTACAGCATTTTATTATAGCTTAAAAGCACGTCACATCAGGTGAAAGTGATCAGTGCGTCATTACCCCTACCAGTGTATGCTGTGTGCTGAAGGATGCTATTTAAGCTAAGAACCCGTAGTTTCAAGGATGATTTATTTGTGCTTTGTTTTACCAAAGATATTGATTTTATTCATGTAGTCGTTGCATAACGTATTGTGGAGATCACTTACAATTTTTGCACTAGCACGAATAATTTTAAGAGCGTGGATGAATTTTATATTAAGCATGCTGTGTTGAGGAACAATCACTAAAACCACAATAACTTATTAAGGTTGTTGATAGAAATTGATATTGGAATGTAAATAGAGTGTTGAACTATTGACGCTTATGAAATCCCTTTTTTCAACAGGTTATTTGGTCACAGGTCACGACCGCATAATTTATTTGTGCTTATGGGCATATAACAGAGCTGAAAATATAAAGCACCTGTTGCAAATTCTTAAAATGACAAATATTAGATTTTTTAACTGAAGTATTTATATACATCATTTTTGACATCAGCAAAAAAAAAAAAAGACATTGACGGGCAACTGCACGAGAACCTCATATTTAAGTAAGGTTACTGGCGCGGTGGATGGACCAGGTGTAGACACGTAGCTTAAAATGCGACACCGAAGGGTGTGGCAAAGGCGCAAATAAACTGGATTCATGCTCCCCCTCGTTCGTCCACAGTAATGACTCAGATATTGTGGACAATAAGCCTTGCATCAAGTTTGTCCGCAATTCCGCTGTTCCCAGAGACAACTATGAATTTGATGCACATGATTGAAAAGTACTTTGTTTAAGAATGTTTCAGTTTTAGTGCATTTTTAGTGTATTTTAACGTATTGTTTGTTATAGCATGCAAAAAAACTCACCCGTAATTGTAACTGGATTTTGATATCAATCAGTAAAAGAAATTACATATTATTTGCTTAGAGCGAGAGGAAAAATGAAAGAGCGTTCAATTGCTCGCGGAATGAAGCCATTGCTGCTAAAGGCCACATTCAAGGCTTGCCGAGATGCGGATGACGTCATCAAATATTTTATGGCGGGTAATACGTACACTTAGCGAATTGAATTTCCTTAAAATTATACATCACTCGTGTTTATATGTATTTGATTTAAGTCGATAAACTTAAAGGTGTTCGACTTCATACAATTTGCGTCAAAACGATTTTAAAACAAAATCTACGTTTTTTTTTACCTTTTATCTACAACCTATTCATTGTTTACCTCTAAATAACTTAAACTTCAAATAGTTTTTATCTTTTCTTGCACAGATCATAAACGACTTAATTGACACATTGGATTGACTGCTTTCCATGCGCTGTTCACGTCCAGAGGAGGAACTCCACAGACTTAACACTCACCAGGGCGGAGAAACTGTATATCAAGAGGCAAGAAGGATAAACATCGCTCAATGGCAATATACTGTATTGTGTACAAAGAATATCTACCAGTTACCATCGGCCCAATCAAAATGGATCGATCCCGTCTCCACTCCCCTAAAGACGGTTTTTATACAGGTGAGAAGGCAGTTCTGTTTAACTGAAATATGTCGAATGCTTCCTAATCTTCACGTGCTGCTGCTGCTCGCCTGAGGAAGGCTATGTATCTCGTTAAATTTTCTATTGATTTATATTTGTCGAGATAAATAACTTAACTGTTGATTGTTATCTATCGTGATAAAAATGATTTATTTTAAACTTGTCCAACTCGGTCATAATAAAAAAAGATAAATTTGTGCCAATGAAATTATCTTTCTCACGTTCATTTTTTGCTTAACTGGTCAAGCACTAGCTTGGTCATGCATTATACAAACTATGACATATAACGTATGACGATGATTTCAATGAAGATCCGAAAGTTAAAATTGTTAAATGGATTTTGCAAGAAATTATACATATTAGACTACGCTAGCCAACCTCTTTTGTTGTTCCAGGATACAATGAAAATGTAAACTCTGGGGTCAGCAACATTTTTGCAACATCTACTTTTCGTTTTGGCCAAATAAATCAAACGCAGGCCCAAATACAGTATGTGTAACATTACATAATCAGGGATCATGAATTATCATCAGTAAGTGTGCCTTCTATCAACTCACGCCGTATATTTTATTATTTATTTTTTGCGATGGAAATTAAGCACTAATAACTACAAATTAATAATACTGTCGAGTACAAACCCAAGGAACAGGCATATCCCACCTATAACCTTGTCTGGTGTCTAATTGGTAATAAATTTGACATAATGCTAGATTCTTCTTTCTTACATATCTATTAGCAATGCTGAGACCTTACGCCCTAAATTTAAAGAAAAAAATTTCATTTTTCCCTCAATAGCGTCAAATAAAACCATTTGGAAATACTTAATAAACCCAAACTGTATATTACCATGATGCATTCATTTGAATAGTTCTTATTTTGCATGAGAAAAGGAAATGATATAAACAACGTCCAACAAAATTTTGGGCTGTCGTTTCTGTTTACAGAGTAGTCAGCATCATCACTATGGTGTTTACTGTTTATGACGAAACATCATACAACATAGACGTTGCATCATGACGTTATAACTTGACGTAACAATCCACAGACAACAATGATATCTTATCCACGTGTTTATTTAAGCTGCCGGTGTAACGAACACAATTAGTTATAAAATATAGGGCTCGTCCGGGATTTGAACCCGGGACCTCTCGCACCCAAAGCGAGAATCATACCCCTAGACCAACGAGCCGCTCATGTCCAATGGACCTTGCTTCAGATTTCTAAAATAATGACGATCATTAATTTAATACATGCACGGGGACAGTCACGCACGTGAATAATTAACAGTTCCCTGTCACATATGAACAATCAAGATACAGACAAGGCGCATTTAAGCCGAATTTACAGTCTACTTTAAACGTCTTTTAAATTTATTACCAACTAGTTTTAGCAGGACCTAGCAAATTCATTTGACTTGACTAGGAGATTTAGTAACCGTGAAAGTCTGTTTAGCTTGCTCTGGCGATCAGACACCTTTAACAAACCGGGACAAAGGGGCCATTTTTGTGCCAACCTGAAATCAGCATGTGGTATGGTGTATTCCGACTGCTCTATTACATATTACATTTGCAAAAAACAATCGAATATTTAAGGTGGACCCATCACTAAAATCAATCATTTTTGAGGAATTGAAAGTCGGTGCACCAACTAAACAAATTCAAGCTAAGCACACTGCTGAGATCTTACGCCCTAAATTTAAAAAAAAATCATTTTTCCCTCAATAGCGTCAAATAAAACCATTTGGAAATACTTAATAAACCCAAACTGTATATTACAATGATGCACTCATTTGAATAGTTCTTATTTTGTATGAGAAAAGGAAATGATATTTCCCTGAACGATAAACAACGTCCAACAAAATTTTGGGCTGTCGTTTCTGTTTACAGAGTAGTCAACATCATCACTATGGTGTTTACTGTTTATGACGAAACATCATACAACATAGACGTTGCATCACGACGTTATAATTTGACGTAATAATCCACAGACAACAATGATATCTTATCCATGTGTTTATTCAAGCTGCCGGTGTAACGAAACTGAGAGGCCGTGGAACACAATGTCGCACCTCTACTTAGTTATAAAATATAGGGCTCGTCCGGGATTTGAACCCGGGACCTCTCGCACCCAAAGCGAGAATCATACCCCTAGACCAACGAGCCGCTCATGTCCAATGGACCTTGCTTCAGATTTCTAAAATAATGACGATCATTAATTTAATGCATGCACGGGGACAGTCACGCACGTGAATAATTAACAGTTCCCTGTCACATATGAACAATCAAGATACAGACAAGGCGCATTTAAGCCGAATTTACAGTCTAGTTTAAACGTCTTTTAAATTTATTACCAACTAGTTTTAGCAGGACCTAGCAAATTCATTTTACTCGACTATGAGATTAAGTTACTATAATGTGATAGTCTGTTTAGCTTGCCCTGGCGATCAGACACCTTTAACAAACCAGGACAAAGGGGCCATTTTTGTGCCAACCTGAAATCGGCATGTGGTTAGGTGTTTTCCGACTGCTCTATTACATATTACATTTGCGAAAAACAATCGAATATTTGAGGTGGACCCTTCACTAAAGTCAATCATTTGTGAGGAATT
>NW_019776169.1:0-14261 GCF_001039355.2 Lingula anatina | reverse complement strand
GACTATGAGATTAAGTTACTATAATGTGATAGTCTGTTTAGCTTGCCCTGGCGATCAGACACCTTTAACAAACCAGGACAAAGGGGCCATTTTTGTGCCAACCTGAAATCGGCATGTGGTTAGGTGTTTTCCGACTGCTCTATTACATATTACATTTGCGAAAAACAATCGAATATTTGAGGTGGACCCTTCACTAAAATCAATCATTTGTGAGGAATTGAAAGTCGGTGCACCAATTAAACCAATTCAAGCTAACCACACTGCTGAGACCTTACGCCCTAAATTAAAAAAAAAAAACATTAAAAAAAAAAAACAAAAAACATTTCATTTTCCCTCAATAGCGTGAAATAAAACCATTTGGAAATACTTAATAAACCCAAACTGTATATTACCATGATGCATTCATTTGAATAGTGCTTATTTTGCATGAGAAAAGGAAATGATTTCCCTGAACGATAAACAACGTCCAACAAATTGTAAGATAACAGATGTACAATGCAAATAGTTTTGGTCAAATGTCCGTTGTTAGCATGTTTGGAATAATACTTATATTCTTCTTTATTCAGTTTTTTGCGATCGGCCCATGAAATAAATCCACACCATAGTCTAATACAACTGAAGCATAAAAGAAACGTCTTACCTTTTAACGCAGAAAGGTTTAGCTCTCCCTAACTAATTGTGATGAATAAAATTGGGAAAATGCTATTTAGAACTACACATTTCTCTGTCGTTTCTGTTTACAGTGTTGTCAACATCATCTCTATGATGTTTACTGTTTATGACGAAACAACGTACGACAAAGACGTTGCATCACGACGTTATAACATGACCTAACAATCCACAGAAAACAATGATATCTTATCCATGTGTTTATTCAAGCTGCCGGTGTAACTAAACTGAGAGTCCGTGGAACAGAATGTCTGTCCTCTATTTACATATAGTGTTACTCCTTCGTGGCCGTGTGCTTTACGAAGGTACAAAAAACACAATACTCACTGGTGTAAGTCAATAATTCAAGAGTCAAAGAAGACCAAAGAGGCCGATTTAATTCAAGTCAGACCTTATACACATGTTCAGCTAGTGCACGTATACCAGTCAGAACCATTTATACAATGAACAGTTTTACATTTAAGTTACCAATCACAGGAGAGATTCAAACTTGCACACCAGACTATACTTTACTAATAGAGACATCTACCAGGTAGCAATATTAAACAATCTCAACTAACACAATGCATCGTCACAATAAGGCTAGTCCGGGATTTAACCTCGGTGTGGCGTGTACCGCTCGGAGCGTAAACCATCCGTTCTGCTCATGCGCACAAAGCGCAGGCAAATCTGAGAGACTTCCGGCGTGTACAGTCCGTCTCTATCAAGTCATGAATACATTCTTAGCCTTTAATAAACATGCACTGTTGAGAACATACTGCAAATTCAAACATAATCTTTAGAAGCATTCATATCTTATAGATGTCCACCTCCACTGCGATCTCCCTCAGGTGGCCATATCAACACACTAGCCTAGTAACATCAATACAAAAATGGTAGGCCAACAGCTGAATAACGACGGCCTGTCTACGGTAGGTTCATCCATACGTCGAACTGTAATTTGACGCTGATTCTCTATCAAAATTATCAATTAACACATGAATTTTACCTAGAAATATCCCCATCATAGTAAATGTATAACAATGTAGGAAATGAACAAGCCGAATATAACAGCCCAGCGGGCAAATTATGTTGTTTAAACGTTGAAGCAACGTTGAACCATAACGTTGAGAAGACATTGGATAAACGTTGGATTTGAAAGTTGTGTCAACCTCAGATAACAACGTTGTATCAACGTCAGAAAACAATGTTATATCAACCCCACCCAGCGGGAAATTATGTTGTTTGGATTAACATTGGATTTGAAAATTAGATCAACGTCAGATAACAATGTATCAACCCCAGTTGTTGGACAACATTCTTGCATAAAAAGACATTAAAATGACCCGAAATGTTTTTATTTTTGGTACAAAACACAGGTACACAATTATAACGTACACTGTAAAAACATCCAAGTGCCTGCTTTGTCTGATTTTTTCAACGCATTTAGCTCCTAAGCATGTTTTGCACCTAAGCATGGAACACCCTTTTAGCCTGGATGTGTTTAGCAGTAGGACATGTTTGATGGCTAAATATATGTAGGGTATAAATGTATGGCCTTTAAGTTAAATTTTCCAAGGCTTAGATTAATATATATAGTTGTTTTCTTATATATATTACCATGAACTGTCAACTTTATTACCATCACTCCATCACATTTACAGCAACTTATTCATCCTAGTGTTAGCTGACCTTGCAAGGAATTCAGTTTGTTGAATAACAAGATAAGAAAATTCACTAGTTCACTAAAGACACAAAACAACTGTCACTTTTACTTTAAAACCCTTTTGTTATTATTTTGATAAATTTAGTTACAGTATTGATAAACAAAGTATCACGTTTTCAATAATTAATATTTTAAATTACAATCCATAACTGCAAGGTTGTGTTAATGACCAAAATACAACGTTGAGTCAACGTCACATTATGACGGTGTTTTGACGTGGCTGGATCAATGTTGATTTTACGTGGAATTTAGGTAGACCAACGGCAATTCAACGTATCAACCTGTTTTCAACGTTGATCCAACGCGACTTTGCCTGCTGGGAGTAGGCCTACAGGTGTATAACAACAGATCATTCACGTAACGGCTCATACACGTGTCTGCTGCGTGTACAATCGATCAGGACGGATGGTTTACGCAGAACGGACCGTACACGTGACACCGGGATCTCTCGCACCAAAGGCGAGAACCATACCCCTAGACCAATGAGCCGCTGATATCCAGTCAACTTTGCATCAGAATTGTAGAATAAGTGATGAAAGTTAATTTTATACAGACATGGGGACAGTCATGCACGTGAACAATTAATGAACCCAAACTGTTTATTAACATGGCGTATTCATTTTAACAATTCTTATTTTGCCTGAGTAAAGGAAATGATATTTCCCTGGGCCATAAACAACATCTAACATATTATAAGATAGCAGATGCACAATGCAAATACCTGTATGTGTAGTTTTGGCCAAATGTCCATTGTTAGCATGTTTGGAATGATATTTGTATTCTTCGTTATTCAGTTGTATGCGACCAGCCCATGGAATATATCCACACCATAGTTTACTACAACAGTTAGAGCAAAAAGAAATGTCTTTCCTTTAAACGCAAACCTTTAAACCTTGGCTGTCTTCAATTAGTTGTGATAAGTGAAGTTGGAAATTACTATTTACATATTTTTCCTCTGTCGTTTCTGTTTACACTGTAGTCAACTTCATCACTATGATGTTTATTACTGTTTGTGACGAAACAACATACCTCATACCGGTAGACATTGCATCACGGTGTAACCAAGGAGTTATAACAGAAGGAGATTACACGCGTGGGGGCGGAGCCCGTTTTACGGTCTCTCATTGGTCGGAATGAATAGAACCCAGAGAACAATGGGTGCCTATCTCTGTTACGCTCTCGTTAAATCTCGTTTGTCAGAATAGGTGCCTTCGTCTATCGTTTCGAGAGGACACAAACAGAAACTGTTATAACTCCTTGGTGTAACGAAACTGAGTGTGCGCGTAATAAAAAGTCCGCCCTCCTCATTGTTGTAAAATGTAGGGCTCGTCCGGGATTTGAACCCGGGACCTCTCGCACCCAAAGCGAGAATCATACCCCTAGACCAACGAGCCGCTCATAATCAAGCATCTTTGCTTCAGAATTGTGAAATAAACGATGAACATTAATTTTACACAGTCACGCACGTGAACAATTAACAGTTCCTTGTATCATGTGAGCAATCAAGTTACAGATAAGGTGTATTTAAGGCGAATTTACAGTCTTCTTTAAAGATGCATACAAAGTCAATTTTTTGTCACAAAAAGCGACCAAATGCCAGCATATAGTTTCAAGTGGTATAACTAAGAGAATTACCAAAAGGCATTGTTTAATTTTACCCGAAAATGACGTTTGAACGAATTTTTCTGCTAGCATTCTATGCTGTGTGTCAATGGGGCAGAAAAGTAGGTCACGAAAGTAGGTTAAATTTCCAACCAAAAATTTAAAGAAAGGAGCAGTCTAAAGCTCTTTTATGGCTGTTCGAGTGATCTATTCAGTTTATCCCTTGGTATGTCGAATTTATTTGAGTCGTATAAAAACTAGTAGAAGTGGTTTACATGTGTTATTGGGAATCCACGCTCCACCGATGCTCGGTTCGTATGTACCTTTAAATGTCTCTTAAATTTATTTGAAAATAGGTTTCGCAGGACATAGCAAATTCATTTTACTTGACTATGAGATTCAATAACTAACAAGTAATAGTCTGTTTAGTTGCCCTAGAGATCAGACTTCTCTAACAACCCAAGACAAAGGAGTCAATTTTTGTGCCAACTTAAAAACAGAATGTGGTATGGTGTTCTCCGAGTGCTTTACTACAATTTTTAGTTACAAGAAAGTGGACCCTTCTGTAAAATCAATCCTTTGTGAAAAATTGAAAGTTGGTGCAGTATTCTGTCAAACAATTCAAACTAACCACACTGCTGAGACTTGACGCCCTTAATTTTTTTAATATTCTATTTTCCCTTCAATAACGTCGGATAAAACCATTGCAAAACACTTAATAAACCCATACTGTATATTACCATGATATATTTATTTGATTAGTTTATATTGTGCCTGAGAAAAGAAAAATGATATTTCCCTGAGCGATAAACAACGTCCGACACATTGTAAGATAACAGATGTACAATGCAAACAGTTTTGGTCAAATGTTCGTTGTTAGCATGTATTTGTATTCTTCGTTATGCAGTTGTTTGCTATCAGCCCATCAAATGAATCCACACCATAGTTTACTACAACAGTTAAAGCTTTTATGTCCAAGGTTAAAGCAAAAAGAAATGTCTTTCAACGCAGAAAAAGTTTAGCTCTCTTAAATTAGTTGTGATAAGTGAAATTGGAAATTGCTATTTACATATTTCTCAGGCTCTGTCGTTTCTGTTTACACTGCACAGTCAACAGAATCACTAAGATGTTTACTGTTTGTGATAAAAAAACATACGACATAGACGTTGCATCACGGCGTTATAACTTGACCTAACAATCGAAAGAGAAACGATATCTTATCCATGTCTTTAATCAAGCTGTCGTTGTCACAAAACTGAGCGTGCGCATAATACAAAGTCCGCCCTCCACATGGTTGTAAAATGTAGGGCTCGTCCGGGATTTGAACCCGGGACCTCTCGCACCCAAAGCGAGAATCATACTCCTAGACCAACGAGCATCTTTTATTCGACCGTCTTTGCTTCAAAATTGTAGAATAAATGATGAACATTAATTTTATACAGGCATGAGGACAGTCACGCACGTCAATAATTAACAGTTCCTTGTCACATATTAACAATCAAATTACAGATAAGGTGCATTTAAGGCGAATTTACAGTCTAGTTTAAATGCCTTGAGCTGGAGATCAAACTTTTTTAACAATCCAAGCCAAAGGAATCAATTTTTGCCAACTTAAAAACGGAATGTGGTATTTGTTCTCCGACTGCTTTATTGCATATTAAATTTGCGAAACACGATTGAATATTTAGGGTGGACTCTTCAGTAAAAACAATCACTTTTTAGGAATTGAAAGTCGGTGCAGTATTCTATCAACCAACTGAAGCTAACTGCTGAGACTTTTTTGTCGTATTTCTGTTTAGGCTGTAGTCAACAAATCACTGGAAATGACGTTTAATGCTTGTGACGAAAGAATGTACAACATAGACGTTGCATCATGACGTTATTATGTGACGTAACAATCAGCAGCAAAGAATGGTTTTCTTATCCTTGTTCTTTATCATCCCTTTTGTATTTATTATTTTAACATCAGAACAGATCGGCCATTTCTATTTTCTGCATACTGAGGAACCCATAGAAGGGTTATCATTGATATGTCCCCCCTCTGAGTTTTGAACCAGGTTGGTGTTAGTCCTCTTTCAGCAGATGAATTGTATGTACTACAGGTAGCCCATTCGAAGCAGCAAAAACTGAGAAGAGGTTCCTGCAAGTGTTTCTGATAATTGGTGTAAAACATAGGGCTCGTCCGGGATTTGAACCCGGGACCTCTCGCACCCAAAGCGAGAATCATACCCCTAGACCAACGAGCCGCCGACATCCACATTGTTTCTGCTTACAAACATTCCACTGCAATATTTTGCAATGAATAGTAGATCCTAACACCGTTGACAGTCACGCAAGTGAACAATTATGAGCGGCCTGGCGCGTGCCACACTTCCAACTTATTCTAAACTATTATCTCACTCTATTTGGAAAGGATGCACGTTACCTGTATATGGTGTGTCCTTAAACTTTACTTATACCACACACTGCAGTCATGTCATGTGGAGATGATCCTGAACTTCAAAATGCCAAGTCTGATGGTTTGGTCATAAACTTATATATTTGTACTATTACATAACAACCAGGCAACAAATCGTCGTATAAAATGGGCATGTGAGTACTAGAACATTATCCTACCTAGCGTGACCATTAAAATACCTGAGCACTAATTTAAGTTTAATATGCGGCGCCTATCTCAAACGTGACAGCCATGAATTAGACAGAGACATATCTGTGAATATGAAAAATGCATCTGAGACCTTGGTATATAAGGTGCTTATTGAGAAACAAGGAGACGAGATTTGCGCTAGATCATTTCGGATTCAAGAGGGAAGCGATATAGTAAGTGCTGAACATGACAACTATAAAGATAATTCTGTATACTGTTTAAGAGGCCCCTGATGTCGGAGGGTAGGTGCACGTTATTTCTCTCAAATAGCAAAATGGGACGTTTTCACTACATGTCGATGAAAAGGTAAATAGTTCGTTAAATTTGCTTGACGTATTCTTAAGAAAATGTTTTATGTGGAAGAAAAACAATTCGATATATTCAGTATTCAACAATCTGAAGAGAAATTTTGATATCAAATACCGGCGATTCGCAATTTTCCTGTGATGTCCTTGACAGTTATCCTCAGATTAAAGCAATGTTTCACAAACGCTGGAAACATTGATATCCGGTAGTTAAAAAGGCTGCTTACCCAAGGATAATTATCCATAGGATAACAATTTTTGAGGCGGATAGTACAATTCTCGATCTCGATCTCAGGGCCTACATGGCCATACAGGGTTTCGCATTCCCGACCCGAGAAATCTGGTTTTTCAGCGCGGAGTGTAGATGGCAGCAGGTCGGCGGCGCAGCGCGAATGCTTGAACTGGCAATTGAGTACGATGATGCCGAGTTATTTGATGCTGTAATGCATCTAAGTTAATTGGCAATCTCAGACTGCCTTCTTTTGACGTTAACTGGAGTCCCCAACTGTTCAGGAATATCTTGGGATTTGAACTGTCACCTCTGACTAATTACAACAAGACGAATAAACATGAATTTGATACTTGATGACTGGTTTATTTTAATCAAATAGTGTAAACAGAACAGTGTATAAATAAAACAGTGTACAAAAAAAAAAAAAAAAAAAATTCATAGAAAAAATAATTTTTTGTCCAACTTGACTGAAATCAACCCCCACCCATGTGCAGAACATCTAAAAGCCATGTCTACTCAGACAATCCAAGGAAACTTCAGTTGGAAAAATCAGTATGAAGAGTTAATTTTAACAAGACAGGACCACTGTTGAAAATGTGGATAGTAGTGGTTAGAATATTGGTTTCACAGTTTTTTCAGATTAACCCCTCACCTGCCACACTGACCACAAATGTGAGGGGTAATCTGAACAAACTCCGTGAAATATTCTATTCTGACCAATACCCTCCACATCCTGAAAAAAAAAATTCCAATTCTGGGCTGCTACTTTTCCACATGTGAGCCCATCTATATAAAAATTCACTCTTAACATCGTGTCACATTCTCGGTCAGCGCTCCGACATCCGGCGCCTGGTTCTCGGAAGCCGACAACGAGAACGCGAAAATAAGCGCAAAAAGTGATGACGTTATACGCAATTTCTTCAAATTATCGGCGCGCTGGTTCTCGGGCCGGGATAGCGAAACCTCCCTAATATTTTCGTACAAAATGTGCATATTCATTGTCCATATCAGATATTTCTTTTTATAGTCCCTTTGATCCTTTAATTATTGCAGAAATTTTATATAAATAGTAGAACCAATTTGGTCATTTTATAGGAACAGCTTTGGAACTTGACATGGACACTACTTTCGAAGCAACTGCAACAAAGTATATTGAGGAACATGGCGACAGAGACTTGCGACAGATCATTACTGACAAGATACCAGAAGGAGGCGATATGGTAAGGGCTAAATTAGACAACTAAATAAATTAACAATTTATTTAACCATCATATTTTCAAAGGGTTTGTTGAGTTTTTTTTTTCTGAAAATGAAACATTTCGTTATAGTTATCCATCGCAGTTTTACATACATGACTGTTCTATATTTGTGACTGAATGCTTAGCTGCCAATTCCAATAAACTGCATAATTAAACAATTTCATGTATTTGTATATGTATTTTACAATTTCCCTAATATATCCTTACCCCATTTTCCAAAACGTTCAATCGATGTCTTTAACACAGTCAGCACAGTTGTAAAAAAATTTCCAATCACGTACAGATGTAGAACCTAACAACTCACACATGTATTGCAGCACATTAGATTGTATATGTAAAAGTTATAAGGCGGTATTGTGTGATGATTTTACGTGTAGATAGCCATCTCTCAAATCTAAAGTAGACCTATTCAGTCTATTCAGTGATAATCAGCCAGATAACCAGTAAACGAATATTTTAGCTTATCAAAGGTATACTAGATCTTTTTTAGAGATTAAAGGTTCAATTTGTCTCTCTTGTACTCTGTTGATTATGTATCTCTTTATGTGTTTGTACAATTAATGCCATATTAATTCCTCATCTAAAATGCCCCTTTAATACGTTTTTCATGTCACAGCGTCCTTTTTATATTGCCAACTTGGATGACATAGTTAACAAGCACAAGCGCTGGGAGAAACTGATGCCACGTGTCAAACCCTTCTATGCCGTGAAATGTAACAACACTGAGCCAGTCGTGAAGACCATTGCGGCACTTGGGGCGGGGTTTGACTGCGCCAGCAGTTCTGAATTCCAACAGGTTCTGAAGTATGGAGTGCAGACAGACAGGATCATATATGCTCATACTTGCAAGGATCCCGAAGAGCTTAAACGTGCCTCAGAACTTGGAGTAGACCTCATGACATTTGACAACGAAGATGAAATAGTGAAAATAAAGCGTCTTTTCCCGGATGCCAAGCTCGTACTAAGGATTGTTCCACAAGTGCGAAAGGCTGTATACGATATGGGAAAGAAATTTGGATGTAATGTGGAAGATTGCCAGGGACTTTTATTGAAGGCGAAAGAACTGGAATTAAATGTCATTGGTATCAGGTGATTGTAATAACATTTGCGTTTATAGTTGTTTTATGAAGCTAGAGGTCAGTGATGATTTTTTAATATTTTATAAACAGACAGTAGTAAAGAGCATCCACAGACAAGACTGAAAACATGTTTTATCTTCTGTAAGTAGAGCCCCTGCTTCGCAATACATTTACTAATTGCTTATTTCTAAACAGCAGAATGTTTAATGAAGATTTTATTTTAGTCTTTAATACTGAAGTTCATGTTTTGGTGCATTTCTTATAGTGTTTGTTACAATCACAAGCATATTCAGATTATATCAACATAAGATATCCTTATATGCAAATTTCAGTTTCCACGGTGGTTCTAAGTGCCAAGACGCCTTTGCCTACCAACACACCATACTTTTATGCCGCGACATCTTCGATTTGGCTAAGACCATCGGCTTCAATTTCAACTTACTTGACATCGGTGGTGGCTTCCCCGGTTACGAGACTGGTGAGCACTCATTTTTTTCTGACATTGCCAACACCATAAACGATTCACTGGAAGAATATTTTCCGGAGGATGAAAATGTTAAAGTGATTGCAGAACCTGGGTGTTACTACGTAGAATCTGCTTTCACTCTTGCATTGCGTGTGATAGCCAGAAAGGTGGAGCAACCAGGCAAGTGGCTAAAGATTGAAGATTCAGAAAATGAGGACGACACAAAGAAATCCTTTATGTACTACTTGAATGACGGTCTTCATGGTTCATTCTTCTTTCACATTTTGTTTGAAGATGATGTACCAGACTTTTATGTTGTTGAGGTAAGTACTCCCAAATGTCTTTAAACGAGAAATGATTCTGTACAATGTAGTTATTGTGCAACAAAATTATCTCTCCGAATTTATATCTCATCACTTTCAAGTTTATTTCTATACAGTGCACAGGTAGAATATAAGATAACCAGTATATTACTCTTTTTCTTTAATGTGAAACTAGATTCCGTTGTATATTTTCATATTTATCCTGCCCTCCTTCCTAACTGAAGTGTTCTGAATTTCCAGAACAAAGATTCCATGCCAGTGTTCAAAAGCAGCTTATGGGGACCAACGTGCAACCCCCATGACTGTATAACGCAGGAGATAGAACTGCCCGAGCTGGACATCGGAGACTGGCTGTACGTGCCCAACATGGGGGCATACACGACTGTCGTCGTGACTTCTTTTAACGGGATGCCGACACCGAAAATCCACTATATTGCTTCAAACGACATCATATGTGAACTTGGACTTCAGCGTAATGAGTTTACGACTGTTAACTAAACTCCTTCAGACTTTGAGTATTGTGAGGCATAGGCCTATATATCTGAGAAGTCAGGATTTTGATAAATTTGCCCAAGGCACAGAAACGTTTGCCTCGTGTCACTTGTCAAATTTAAAATAGTAGGCGAGGGTAATTTCATAAGTAGGATTTTGTTTAGCATCGCTTGGTATACTATTTTATGTGAGGGGGAGGGGGTAGGAGGGGTGAAGGAGGGCGCGATCCTGTGGACCTTGATCAGTTTGTCATAACTACATGTAAATATATAGGACGAACAAATAACTAACAGAAACAATTAATGTTAGACCGATTGATAATTTAATGCCTTTCAAAGATGTAGCTTGATAGCATAGATTTAGATCCTATGAATAAGGGGCTATTCTAGATATCTTTATTGGTGCTTGTAAATGTAGGCCTACTACATGTATAAATTCAGCTACTAAAGGGAAAGATCATTGTGGTTCACTTGAATAATGGATGTGCAACTCTTGTTTGAACTTTTTTCACTCCACATGGGTTACGAGAGTGTGTGTGCTGTGTGTGTGTGTGATACACCTAGCTTATTTTATATATGTGGATAACATAAGATGAGATGATGTAAATGATTACGATGTATTATGTGATAACAAAAAATTAAATTATTCCATTTGGCGATTAAACATGACGCTGGAAAACTATATAGTAGCCTATGCTTAATGTAAAAAAATAAAGAAGAAAAAGCTTACCTTTAAAACTCTAGTTTGATAGTATATAAGAATCTCTTTTTTGCTGAAGTCTGTAGACTTAGATCTAGATCTACATATTTTTCTGAGCTGTTTATCATGTATGTTGTCAACGTATCACAAGGGAATGACGATCCAAACGCTTGTGACGAAATAATACAGGTTAGCGGCATTGCGTCAGAGCGTGATGACGTGACGTAATGATTGCTTGTTCTAGTGCAGCTTATTGCATGTCCTACCTGTTTTGTTACCTTTTTCATATAAGGTTACTTGATATCCCTACATGCAGAGAAAAACCAATTCTGAGCTAGACTTATCAGGTGAACATATAGCCAACGCCGAGTTTGAGCTACTAAACAATTATTTAGGCCTACTTGCTCGATAGAATTCGATATTTGAGAGTAGTTTGGTGTAAGCCTTAAGGCGGTCAAAATGCAAGTGTATGTTTTAATCGGCAGGAATAGAATGAACAAATAAATTCGATGCTGTCAAGAAACAACTGTAGTTACTATATCATGGCTAACAGATGGCGCAAGGATTTTTAAAATTTCGGGTTCTGCGCGAGGGGTGGTGGCCTGGGAAGCCTCTTGAGGGGCCCAAGATTTTTTTGTTCAGAAGGTCCTAGTTAGTGTAACGAAATAAGCAGGACATTTGTAGGGAAAAACGATAGTTATGGCGAGAAAAGTATAGGCCCTATATGTCTCAACTTTTTTCCGTTAAAAGAGTAAAAATGACACCCTGTTCCAGGGGGTTGTTCAATGTGAAGCTAACCTGTTATCCTAGAATAATAAATATTTATTTATTCTATTTTCATTGGTTGTCTTTTGTTTTGTGGGCCAACACATGTCTTAGTGTTACATTACAATAAAAGAAAACGGGATAAAAAGAATTTCTTGCCTTCAACTATCTGTGAAAATTGTTCATATGATACATACGTTACTGATACATACGTGACCAAAAATATGAAGGTGTTGTTTTCTAATTTCATTGATTGTTCTCTGTTGTCATGACTTTGTGAGTGCGTGCGACGTTGTATGTATCATATTTACGTAACAAAGAAGAATGAGCGACATAAAAACATGCATGCGCACGTAGGCCTATACAACGTCGTACTCACCCAAAGAGTCGTGACAAAGGACAACAAACAATGAAATAAAAAAACAACACCTTCACGTTATTTGGCAACGTATATATCGGAAAAGCGGGCCCTATCTATCATATAAACAAATTCAACAAACGGTTTCAAGACAAGTAATCTTTACTTGCCCTGCTTTTTTCTTTTTATTGTAGTCCCAAGTCCACGGCTCCAAAATTAAGCTCCAAATGTGCTTGAGATTTTAGAGTCTATGAAAGTTAAGATAACATTACATATAGATAGAAATGTAAAAGGTAATTGCTTCAGTAGTTCAGTGGATTGATGAAAATGAGATTCAGGTGTCTCCCTGGCTTGAGATGACATTTGGTTTCTGAGCACTAGCTGTGTAGGGCACAATTGTGATTGCTGAGACCGGCACAACAGGCCCTACCCTCACTGAAAGGTATAGATACACAGTAAATAAAACAGGATCTTTTTCTTTATCCGCTTAAATAATGCAAGAATAAACATTTTCGTGTTATGAGATAACGCTGTCACAACAAAAAATACATTGGAGTGAATTTGTTAATCGAGCTGATGCAGCAGTCGCGCAGTACTAAGCGGAAGTGACGTATTTTCCATAGGCAACACGCGCCATAGGGACATTACAAGGTTTTAATTATGTCAGGAAGACAAGGTAAATTGTGACTGTTTTCATTCACAAATTTTTACTGTTTTTGTTGGTGATTTACAAGATACTTTGAAGACTGTGAAGAATATGATGGATTGCATTTCAGTTAGATTTCTTTTGTTGATATTTGTTGTTGAATTAGTGTCAAAATCCGCCATATTTTAGTTTGTCGTTCATTACATTAGTATTACCACAGCGTAAGTCAAAACTTGATCAGTAAGTAACTACGACACAAGTTATTGGCGACAAACACTAAAACCTCGCTTTGAAACTACGCACATATATTATTTCTCAACTTCTAGTCCCACCAAAGATTATAATGACTTATATTTTTTACGACAGTGGTTGTACGTTGCATGTATAAGTTGAAATCCATACAGTAAACATTTCTTGCAGGACATAATTGGTTACTAGTAAGTCCACAGCACATCTCTCTCTCTCTCACACACACACACACACACACACACACACACACACGTATGGAACAAATCTGAAATTAAATGCAGCAAATTAATCCCAGAGCCTTTTTTCAGGAGGAAAAAAGAAGCCCTTGAAGCAGGCAAAGAAGGGACCCAAAGATTTGGATGAAGTAAGTCTAGTATTAGATGGATAATCAGAATAAATCGTCCCTATTGAAGGTTCTAGCATTGCAATTCACACACACACACACACACACATATATATATATGTTCTCTTTCAATTATAATTAATTAATTTTAGTTGAATATTTTCATTAAAGTAAATTAGAATCTGAGACAGAAAACAGTAAAGATATTGTTTGTATTGACAGTCTTGAGAGCTCAGTTGCTACTTTCATCTCTTCTGATGCATTGTATAAAAGTAGAAATTTGCTATTGGAACCCTGAGTCAGTGAACCGTAGAGCGTATTCAGAACAGCGGACTAACAGATATGGCCAACCCACTGGGAATCTATTCACTGTCTAATCAGGAATTAAAAGGCAAGCTTAAGTGGGTTACCATATTTGATTC